>BQNB010004708.1:0-77500 GCA_026074375.1 Tanacetum coccineum | reverse complement strand
TTAAGCTTCAAATCTTTGCAATTCTACAAACTAATTCTTAAAACCTATTTAAAACTTGATTATATCACTTAACTCAACTAACTCATGTAAATTTACCAACTAAATTTGACTTTAAGAGTCAAAAGCATCTTAATCCAAACACTACTTAACACTAACTGTTCAAATGAATTTGACTTAAAATCTATTTTTAAAACTAAAAATGCTAAAACCTTATATCTACTCAAACTATAACTAGCCTAATTGAGTTATTCAAGCACTAAAATTCCTAGCTTATTAAGAGAAATAAGCTAGTTATTCAGCTAGCTTAATCTTACTATTATGACAGAATTATTAAGAAGTGAAACCTAAATGGATTCTAGCTACAATTACTTAAAGCATTTGCATCTCTTAACTAACTAAGCAAGTTGAACAGGATTAAGCACACACAAAGTTAATACAATAAGCTAATGGATTAAGCTAAATGTATGCTAAAATCAAAAAACATGAATTTGAACTGCGGAACTTTAGTCTTGACCTTAAGCCACTATAGTTGAATAAGTGGCTCTAAATTTCAGAAACTCCTAATTAGCACCTTGCCTCTTAACTGAGCTTAGCTCAATAAGCTTAAGATGTAGCTTATTACTCCTTATTGCTGCCAATAATATCCATACTGAATTCAAATGCCATTTATTGAACATAATAGACAAACTCAGTATTTAAAAAGCTTTTAGCAATGTTAGGACAATTTTAGAACAAAAGAAAATAAAATAAGCTATATTGAGCTTATTACAAGCTTATTATGTAAAACTAGCTTTTTTCATGAAAACTTAAACACAAACTCAACTGAATTAGTTTTATTGATTTTTAAAAGAAGAGTACAAGATATGAATCAAAAAGTACAATTGACTTGAAGATTAAAAGCTTATTCGGAAAAAGTTAGTACAGTACACGTGAGCTAAAAAGGGAAAAATTACAAAAGAAAACTCGAAAAATTAACCCCACACATTAATTATCTACACTTCTCAATATTATTAAAGGCTTCTATTTATAGTCATGAGAGTGATGATAAGGATGAGAGCTTCAATCGTTCTAGCATTGATCGCCGTTGATGATGAATGGTGATGTGTTCGGACCAATGAGAAGCTGCCACATGTGCAAAATGATGTGGAAATGGGTAAATACGAGGTGAGGTTGTGGTTAAGCAAGACGGGAAAGAGTTTGGGAAGTTGGGTTATATTCGAGTTTTGGCGGGAAAAGTTGTTATAGGTGGTTAGGGAGAAACGTACACCGCGCTTTGTGTTTGAATCTTTGGGATAATTGCAAAAGTAGTCCCTTTGTTTCTCTTTCAAAAGTATAGTGTAAAATAAGTTTGGAGGTTGACAACTCTGGCCCTTGTGCTTGCTATCTCTTTTTCCTCTTAATAAACCATCTTTCCAACTTTGACATCTTTGGTCCTTTGACTTTCAAAACATCCAAATGAACCCTTGAACTTTTGAAAACTTGTCATTATGATCCTGTTGACCTTCAATTGGTATTCATTGACTTTCTTCTCTTGTTGTTGATCGGGTGGTGATCGGCTTTGATATCTTTCATATTATCTTCTTTGTACTTGTCTCTTATTTCTTGTTGGGTTTTTGGCTTTGTTTTTGCTATTTTTAGCCTTTGATATCCTTCTGCACATTGTGACACAAAAGCAACTATTTCCATCTTTTGGCATATTGTTTGGCTTTTATTGGCGCAAATCCTGGGTATTTATTATATTACATTTTACTCTTATCAAAAAATTCCCCAAATAAAGGATTGCCGTTGTCCTCACGCAATTTTATTAAGCGTACTTTGTAAACTAACAATGTTTCCAATATGCCCTTGTTTTCTCCCTTTTATGATCCCTTTTTAAACATCTTAAGCTTTTTTCAACATTTATAACTCATGGAAACACATTAATGGCCATCACTTGTAATTTTGCAACTTTTAGGCTCATTGGAATAGGCTATCCCGATTACATAGAGCACAAAAGGAATAATTCGTCTTCCTGACTTTTCACTAGACTAAACAAAGCTATTAACAAGATCATTGTCAATATAAGTTCCAAATGGTTAGCTCTTATACTTACAACTGTTTGACACTTTTCACTCCCAAGAATAAATTAATGTTAAGATGTGTATGCCCTATTTTCAACTCAACCATAGATCAATTTATCTATATAGTTGAAATCCATATATGCTTTACATCAAGCTTGTGAGCTTAAATGTTAATAACATAGATAAACCTCGACTCAAAGCTAAAAGAAATTGGGAAACAAAACTTATAACTTGATTTTAGAAAATGAAATTTTTAACCATTCTTTTATTTTCAATATACTATTATTTTCATTCTTTTTATTTTTTTTGCAATAGGAATGTTGTTCTTAGTTCGAACCCTACTTAGGCCTTTCTCCCAAATAGGATATAGTAATCAACAACCGGTTGTTACCTTTAGTTTGGCAACCCACTCCGCTGCTAACGTTTGTGGGTTATCGCGACAACACCTTTTTCCTACAAAGCCTAGAATCCAAAGTCCCTTAGTTGCAATCACCACCTAGGCCGCGCTCCCTAGTGATGAATGCCTACGAACCCTCTGATTCCACGTACATTAGTCTTATTCTTAGTCTGCGACCCCATACGACAGTCTCACTCTCAACATGGTATGCGCGAACGATTATAACCTAATATATAGCTTTTATTTTTTATTTTTGCGGAATGCTTCATTGCGCACGAAATATAATGCTTTTGCCATTAGAAATGCTTCATTGGCAATTCTGTTTATATTTATATTTTTGGTGAATGGAAAATATTTCACTTTAGAAAAATCAACTTATAAATTTGAACCAAAAATCTTAACGTACATATTAAATGAATTATTTTTCCAAAATGTAAGCTTTTTCTAAGACATTGTTGACTTAGGTTAAATTAAAAAGGGCACGTATGATTAGTTGTTAAGAGCTTGTGGGAGTAAAAAGACACAAATCATTATATAAGTTTAGGTTTTCAAATAAACCTTGCTTAAGCAAATACACTTTATATTAACTACAATCATCTCTTGTTTTTCACATTTTTAAAATCCAATCGCAATAGGATTCTTGTGAAAGCTTAGCCCTACAAAAGGTAGTTAAGAACTAGTAGGGCATTTTCACCGTCAAGTCAAAATTAACTCTATTTCTCACAACGGTTACCAAATGTGTGTTTTTTCCCCAAACTAACGGCTTCTATTGAGCTTCTCTTATAAGCCAAAAAAATTTTAAAAAAATTCACTTTTGTTCACAAAAGGAATTCAAAAGGTTCAAACAAGGTTGCGTGAAGTGCAAGTCAATATCGAAGATATCCTTCCCCAAACTAAAATGAAACATTGTCCTCAATGTTTGAAAAATAGGGGTCAAAGGATCTTAAACAAAAATTCTAAGGTCATGCCAAAAGAATAGATTTTTAATACGATAAGACAAGATAAATGGATTTACCCACTTTATGAAGAGAATCTTGGATACCATCAATGGAAAATTGGTGGGATTGATTTGTTCTTCAATCTGAACTTTGAATCTTCCAAAATCCGAAAAACCTAGACAAACAAACACAAACAACTAACAAGAACGAAAGAGAACAAGCCTCCTTTCATCATTTTCATTGTTAGGCTCATAATGATTAAACGGCTTAGTTTTTGTTCACAAGTACAAGGCTATACTTGACCTGAATTGATTTGTCCTTGGGGGAAATCCAAAAGAAAAAAAATAGAAAGAAGATAAAAAGATAAGCATGGGGTGCCTCCCACGAAGCGCTTGTTTATTAAAGAGTCCCCTAGCTTGACTCATTTCAACAAGGTTCATTATGGAGGATAAAAATAAGGGTGAAGAAATTCCAAGAGGTGGAAACCTCCCCAAACTAGAGAATTAGTACGGATGAAGGGTGGGACAATTGAGGGTGGGTCAAAAATCTTAAGAGTTAAAGAACTCTTCCTTGTAAGCACATTATCAAAAATACCCGGATCAAAAACGAAGACCTTAGAGTTCAAAACATCATTCTTAGGCTCATCTTGAAAATTTTCAAGGTCAAAGTCTAACATATTCAGAAGACGGTTAGTGGCAGGGTGGGTAAAACATTTGGCTCTGAAACTTTAGAGTTTTCTTATAAACTAGGATCCCCGGGTTGAAAACTTTTTCCTCATTGATTGTTGAGAATAAAAGCATCCTTACATGAAAAATCCTCATAACAACCAATATTTCTTCAACATAACTTGACCCCGAGGTTCAAATTCATCACTTAAGCTCTTAAACACTTGAACTTGTTTGTCAAAAATCTTTGGTTTTATTACTATCAGAATCCATTCTCTAAAACCCTTCCCATACAAATTCATTTTCCACTCAATCATTGTTAGTATCCATCTTCAAAAGAGATCATCGTTCATTATCAAAGTCATCTTTTGGTAGAGACTCAATTGAGGTTTAGAATTTAACTTTGAGAAATTTGTCTAGTACCTCAATGAAATGAATTCCTCGTCGTGCTCTTCATAAGAGGGTTCAAATATCTCTTAAGAGTTTACTTTGAACCTCTCTCCTTATTGAATTTACTCGTCATTTCTAGAGGGAACCCTCTTTTTTATCAAAGAGGAGGGTTTGAAAGAGTCTTGAAACTTTGAAAATCATCAAAAAGAGGAATAAATCACACTTTTTACACTTTTGGACTCTCTTGGGATTGGAATGAGATCTTCTTTGTTATTCCTTGTTTGGAATAAAGTTAAGATCCTCATCCCCCATTTTGAAAGAGGTCTCAAGTTATTGTTTGGAGATGTGTGAAATTGCACCTTCGGAAGCACATTTTTTTTGAGGTGGATAGTATAACTCTTTTGGTGAATGATTCTAAAAATTTCTCTTTTTCGATTTTAAAACAGGCCCTCTTCTGCAAATGGGTCAGTTAATTTTCTTAACTTCTTCCTTTTGTTTGATAATTTCTCCCACAAGAGAGTCAAACTCTTCAACAATAGTAGATGTGGAGGAAGAAGAATCATACTACTTAGTTCAGAAACACTTTGAACGGTCATCATAAATGTCCATCATGTGGGATTGACTCTTGTCTTGACGACCGTTCCGGTTTCCGGTTTGAAAAATTATCCTTTTCCATACCATCCCTTTATCACTAGCTCTACCCCGTAAGACGGCAATTCAGACCCGTTGCGGTCATTAAAGAAAGGCTGCCAAGTATCAAAGGTACTCTGTAGTTGACCTCATAATTGACTACCACGAAGTCAGCGGGAAAAGAGAAATGTCCAACCTTTACAAGTAATCCTCTGCTATTGCCGGTCGGAATGGCTAATGTAACATTGCAAGGCTCGAGGGTCATCTTGTTGTGAAAAAAAAAAAAAACCAAGCTCAGGTAGCTTCGCTTTGTATTAAATACCCTAATGGCATGAGATTAATGCTGGCCCCTAAGTCAGCTAGGGCCATACATTTACTCATCTTGGTAAAGTCACATGGGATAAGGAAACATCCGGGATCACCCAACTTCTCAGGAAGTTTCTTCATGATCACCGCCGAACAATTCTCGGTCAAAGGTGTGTTAGCTACTTCTAAATGGTTTTTCTTTGTTAGAAGATGAGCGTGCAATCATTTGAGTATACTTTGGCATAAGAACTAAAGCTTCAGCTAAACTTATGTTGAAATGCAGCTTTTGAAACATCTCTAGAAACTTATGAAGCTGCATATCATTTTTCTCCTTTTGTTTTTGAGCTTTCATCCTTTGAGGATATGGAAGGTGGGTCTTTTTAGAAGGTTCTTTTGAAGGTGGAGAATTATTAACTTGAGCAGAAGAAGGCTCAGGAGAAATAAATTGGTGGGGGGACTGATAAACGGATTAAGGATCATGGAGATTTTGGCGTTAACTGGAGGCTGGATGTCTTTGGTGCTCGGTAGCACCTTATCCTTGGTCACCTCGGTTTCCTTACCATCCTCATTGTCCGGATTGACATAAGGAGGAGGTAATGGTCCATCATAAGGCCAAAACCACTCCTAGTGGTAATAGCCTTGACTTCATTTCTAGGATTAGGAATAGTATTACTTGGTAAAGTTCCTGAACCCGATGCATTGTTATTTCCCATTTGCTTTTGAAACATGTTAAGCATCATATTTTGAAAATTCCTTTGCTCATTTTGAAATTCATTTTGCTCTCTTTTAAAATCATTTAAGTTCTTTTGCAAATTTGTCAATGTGGCATCATTAGCTTTTGTGTAGGCCTCGAACCTTGAGTAAGTAACCGGTACTTGAGCAACTGGGGCTTGATAAGCTTGAGCTTGTTGGTTAAGCCCACCGTTAGCTCCATGGGTATACTTGAATTGGTTTGGTTCACATTCCTAGTCCCATTATACCCTTGGTTCCCATTGTATCCTTGGTTAGGTCTAGAAGCTTGTAGATTGGGTTGAGTAAAACCCGGTGGTCTTGTGTAAGAAGCCACACTAGAAGGAGGGTACCCGGAATTCCCTTGAACAAAACCACCAACCGCAGCGGCTTGTTGGAATTTTTGAAAATTATCATGATAGACCGGGTAGTCATAAGCTCCTCTATTCATTGGGCACACATTAAAACTATGATTACTACCACAAGTAGTACACCTTTACTCACCGTTTAATCGAACGGGAAAGTAGGCACAAGAGTTTCTCTCAATCATTCATTCTAAAGGTCAAAGTCATCTTATCCTCTAATGCCGCTGCCATTTGTTAGAATTCGAAATTAGATGATGAAGAAGTAGAAGAAGATGGAGGAGCATTCGTACTCACTCGCATCACGGCGTTCCGTGAACATCTAACTTTGGCTTTATTCTCTATGATTTGTAATCCTTCGGTTGGACTTTTGTAGAGAAAATTGCCACCGGCAGCGGAATTAAGAGAATCTTGATCATTGTTCGCTCAACGATTATAAAATGTTGTTCTAATTGGTGCATGAGCGAATACCCGTGATGAGGACATCTCTTAGATGTTCCTTGAAAACGCTACAAGCTTCGGAGAAAGGAATTCTTGAGCAATTTATAGAAATTCGCTTTATTTCATTCCGAGATTGGTTTGTCTTAGAAAGGTGGAGAAAAGTTGACTGATCTTAGACACAGTCCTCCATTGTAAGAATAGAATTCGGGGGTTCTTTGTCGAGCCATGTTTTGGCAACCCCGTCAGAGAAACATGGATAAAGAGAAGAAAGTTTGATGGTGGTGTTAGGTACATCGAGGGAGGTCACTTTGATTATTGGTATGCCTCTCAAAATGACGAATATGAGCATGAGGTTCCTCGTCAATTACTTCCTCGAAATTCGATTTTGAACAAGTTAATGTGAGGAGGATTTAAGTTTAAAAATTTTTGAGCAATAGATGAGTGGTACAACTATAGCACTTTCAAACCCCCCGGTGGGAGCTTGAAGTTGCTCAGCCATAGGTCGATCATCGGCCATTGGAATCGAATCCTTATCAACACTAGAGATTGCCTCTTGTTGTTGTCGATAACGTCGACGATTACGTCTTCTCGGAATTGTATATTCCAAGGAAGAACGAGTGCGCATGCACTAGTGAAAATAAGAAAAAGAAGAATTTGGGATTAAGAAGATTATTTTTGGGGAAATTTACAATTTTTTAGTATTTATTAGGAAGGAAAACAAAAATATTTTTAGTAACCGTTAATTACAAGCTTCACGATAAGTCTACAAGATTACGCACAAGTGAGCGGAAAGGCTTAGCGAGCCGTAATGACTTCTTAGCAAGTAGCTATCACCTTTCCTTAAACTCACCTTATAGTTTGTAAACTCAAAGGTCCGTCGTACCTCGCAAGTAACTCACGATTAGTTTTGTTGTTTATTGGAATGGTTTAAGATGGATAGCTAGTATCCAAATTTGTTTCTTATTTTTTATTTTAACTAATTCGATAGGAATCGAATTAATGAACGTTTTTGTATTTTTATATAATATATATACAAAAATAGCCAAGTAACTTCCAAGAAGGAAGGGTCTTCAAAACTCTACTTCAACGAATATCCAAACAAAAACGTCCGTCTTACCGGTAACGGCGCCACACAAAATTTGGCTATCGCGTTTTGTGTTGTAAGCAATAGTCATAATTTATATACTGTTTTATTTTGAATATATATAAATCCAGTGATAAATTCTTTCCAATTACTTCTCAAAACAAAGAGAAATAAAAAGGGTAAAATCTCACTTAAGAAAAACATATACGTATATTTTTAACCGGGAGTATTTTCTTCTCGGTGTCGTTATCAACGAAGTCGTGAATTCGATATTGGGATTAATTCGGATTCGAGTCAAGAATGAATAAAGGATTTTTGATATTTTGGATTACACTTCGATTATAATGGCACAATTAACTAAGAACAATTAAAGAATTAAACGTTTACTAATACGAAAAAATTTAACAAATGTGGAATTAAAAAAGCGAGCTAAAACTGAAATTTAAAATCGAAGGGCAATACATTTTAACAATTTTTATACTAAACATCACAAATTTAAAAGGAAAAAGTTTAGGAAAAAGAATTGAATTTTTTAACTATTTTTGAATTTTCTATGAATTTTTAAAGAAAAATGAATTAACTAAAAATAAACTTTTTCTAATATGAACACTAAAATTCTTTTTTTATTTTTTCAAAAAATATGTAGAATGAAAAAAGAAAATTTATTACAAAAAAGGAATTAGTTTTTTCAATTTTTTTCTATTTTCTTATGAATTTTTTAGAGAAAAAGAATTTCCTAAAACCTATTTTAATTTCTAGAAAATACAAATTTTATTGGAAAAATAAAGAAAAATTGTTTTTAACTACTTAAAATGTGCAGAAAACTAAAGGAATAAAAATGCCCAATTTTTATATAGCAATTGAACCCTAATTTTTCTAATTAAAACCTAAAACCTAATTTTATTAAACTAATTTTAAAAAAAAATTAAAACTATTTTATTTAACTAAAAAGACAGGGTATAAAGTGCAACAAATGAAAGTAAAGGGTAGGCGGGATAACTATCAAAATTTTACACTTTAGTTAAAACAGACAACCTCTAACTATCTAAAAAGTACCAAACAGACCCTACGATTTTGCTTATTTTTGGCTTATCTAAAAAGTGAAAATTAGCAAAAACTTAAAACTACAAAGTTAAACTTAAGCTTATACACTACAACTTTAATAAAAGCTCTTTGACATTTTATCTAATAGATAAGCTAAAAATTAAGCTTTTAATATTGTATCACAGAAACTAAGGCTTTTCTTTAAAATTTCTACTTTTCTAAACTTTGGCTTATATCAAGCTTATTATTCAATGAAAATGAAAACCAAAAGTTGTTATTAGAAGCTTAAGATGTATACTAAAGAAGTTTAAAAAGAAATAAGCTAAATGAAAACTAGATTGTCAAGAAATTACTTTTAAAAAGCTAAGGATTCAGGCTAGTTACTGAAATTAAGCTAATCTTAATAAGCTAACTAGCTTAAAACTAAATCCTAGAAACTGAATTTTTGAGAATAAGCTATCCTAAGAATTTAGAGTAAACTTAGATAAAGGTTTGATTAAAAAACAATAGAACTGAGAATCAAAAACGAAATAAGCTGTAATTAAGTTGCTGCTTTTTCCACTTTTGCAAGTTTGTTTAAGCTAATCTAAAGCTTAAAAACTAAACTCAAAAGATTATCTATAAATAACTAATGGAATTCTATTAAGATGCTTAATACTAACTTTTATCTCCTAGTTATAAGTACTAAAAATTTCTGAAAAATGGTGAAAAACTTGCTTGTCGTAATGTATTACTACAAAAAAAAAAATATACTTTATGCTGATACATTGACAATTCTTAAATGCAGGCTAAATCTCTAAGTTCAGAACTCTTAAACTAACTTCCTATATGTTACTAAACCTACTTTAACCAAAATGGAACACTAGAAAGCTATGAATCTCTTAAAGCTAAAACCACTACACTCTCTAAAGTGCCCTGGTGCTAGCAAGACTTTTTAAGCTTCAAATTTCCTTTTGTATTCTACAAACTAATTCTTAAAACCTATTTAAAACTGATTATATCACATAAACTCACTAACTCATGTAAAAGATTTACCAAACTAAATTTGACTTTAGAGCTCAAAAGCTTTCTTAATCCAGAACACTATTTACACTAACGTTCCAAATGATTTGACTTAAATTAATATCTATTTTTAAAATAAATATGACTAAAACCTTATATCTACTCAAACTATACTAGCTATGAGCTAATTTCAAGCACTAAAATTACTAGCTTATTAAGAGAAATAAGCTAGTTATTCAGCTAGCTTAATCCTACTATTATGACAAAATTATTAAGAAGTGAAACCTAAATGGATTCTAGCTACAATTACTTATAGCATTTGCATCTCTTAACTAACTAAGCAAGGTTGAATAGGATTAAGCACACACAAAGTTAATACAATAAGCTAATGGATTAAGCTAAATGTATGCTAAAATCAAAACACAATGAATTTGAACTGTGAACTTGTTTAGTTCTCTCGACGTCTTAGCCACTCTTTGTGAATGTGTGGCTCTAAATCTCAGATACCTAATAGCACATTGCCTCTAAAACCTGGAGCATTAAGCTCAGAAGCTAAATGTAGCTTATTACTCCTTATTGCTGCCAATATGATCCTTAAATGAATTCCAATGATCATTTTTGAACAATAATAGACAAACTCAGTATTTAAAAAGCTTTTAGCAATGTTAGAACAATTTTAGAACAAAAGAAAATAGAATAAGCTATATTGAGCTTATTACAAGCTTATTATGTAAAACTAGCTTTTTCATGAAAACTTAAACACAAACTCAACTGAATTAGTTTTATTGATTTTTAAAAGAAGAGTACAAGATATGAATCAAAAAGTACAATTGACTTGAAAGATTAAAAGCTTAATTTCGAAAAATGAACAGTACACGTGAGCTAAAAAGGAAAAATTACAAAGAAAACTGAAAAATTAACACACACACTAATTATCTAACACTCTCACTATCTATTACAGGCTTCTATTTATAGATGAGAGTGATGAAAGGATGAGAGCTTCAATCGTTCCTAGCCATTGATCTTTTCTCTTTGAATTTAAGCCGTTGATGATGAATGGTGATGTGTTCGGACCAATGAGAAGCTGCCACATGTGCAAAATGATGTGGAAATGGGTAAATACGAGGTGAGGTTGTGGTTAAGCAAGACGGGAAAGAATTTGGGAAGTTGGGTTATATTCGAGTTTTGGCGGGAAAAGTTGTTATAGGTGGTTAGGGAGAAACGTACACCGCGCTTTATGTTTGAATCTTTGGGATAATTGCAAAAGTAGTCCCTTTGTTTCTCTTTCAAAAGTATAGTGTAAAATAAGTTTGGAGGTTGACAACTCTGGCCCTTGTGCTTGCTATCTCCTTTTCCTCTTAATAAACCAACTTTCTAACTTTGACATCTTTGGTCCTTGGACTTTCAAAACATCCAAATGAACCTTTAAACTTTTGAAAACTTGTCATTATTGATCCTTTGACTTCAATTGGGTCTTCATTGACTTTCTTCTCTTGTTGTCGGGCTGATCCGGCTTTGATATCTTTCCTCATATCTCTCTCTTGTACTTGTCTCTTCATTTCTTGTTGGTTTTTGCTTGTTTTTGCTCTTTTTGCCTTTGATATCCTTTCCTGCACATTGAGACACAAAAGCACACATATTTTCATCTTTTGGCATATTTTTGGCTTTTATTGGCGAAATCCTGGGTATTTAATATATACAATTTAACACTTATCACATAACTCGAGCTTCAAATAAAAGGGGAGTGTACGCTTCAGTGCGCTTTACCTTCAAAAGAAGAGAAATCTTCTTGTTTTCAAAACAATTGAACACAATTTTTTCAAGAATTTTTCAAAAGGATTTTCAAAATCTTTCAAAATTCTATGTTTAATACTCCCTTCTCATGTCACTTTCAAAATTCGAATCATTCTTTATAAGTGGATCAATTTTTGAGGGGGAGCTTTTTGAAACCAAGTTTTAATGCTTTTAGACACATTCTCTCATATCTTCTTTTGTGTGTCTAAAACATTACACAACTGTAAATATCTATCAAAAAACAAAATATAAAATTATAAAACCTATAAAGCAATTCAAAATGAAAAAAAAAAAAAAAAAAAAATTCAAAAATACAAAATACTCTTCTCGACAGTCTCTTGACAATCGATAACATTTACGCACCTAGAAATGTTGATAAATATTAACACAAGTACATAAATGAAGTTCGAGCAAGAGTTTCAAACGTTTTTAAAACATGTCTCTTCAAAATTTTCTTTTACTTTTAAGTAAATGTCAGCTTAGGACTCGGTCTCTAAAGAAAAGAAAATGTTCATTTATGTACATTTATCCTAAACAACGGGAAGTTCATATCTTCTCGGTCTTGATCAAATGTGTCATACAAACATTCAAAGTTTGTGAATGCTCAAGAGAAGCACCAAGGAAATGATAATTAATAAGATAAATATAAAATCATTTTCCTGTTGAGCATAATTTTTCAAGATATTTTCAAAAAGAAAATTTCAAATTCTTTCAAAATTGTGTGCTCAACAAACTCTCACTCTAAGTTTTCACTCTAATCTATTATTGAAGGGGAGTATAATAATAAGATTCATTCAGCATGCTCTCATATTCTCCCGAGACTTAGTTAGACTCATGTGAATTACCAGACATTAACTTGTTTTTAATTTACTAATATTTCCAAAAATTGTCAACACATATGCAATTTTTGAGGGGGAGAATAGTAATTAAAAAGTGATCAATAAAGCTTAATATGGATACGATCTTCAATCTATAAGTGCGTTCCCAAACCTCGCATGTGCAAAACTCTTTCATAATATGGTGCATATGTGTAAGGGGAGCTTTTTGGTAACTCTTGAAACTCTCAATGTGTCATAATGATTTCTCAGACACGTTGATTGATTTTTCAAATGGTTTTATGGATCTTCATGGCAATACCCAAAGATCGACCAACTATTGTTTCTCAATGAGTTATAAGGCGGTTAAGGTTAGGTATCCTCGTTTCATGATCTAGCCAGAACCGGAGGGATCTATCCAGGAACACTCCATTAGATAGAGTAGAAGTCCTAGGTATGATTGAAAAAAAGAGTAAGTGAGATCAGGAATAATGTTATACAAGGCATGAGTTATCACCGGAACAAACCCAACAAGGTGATAATGAGGACGCGTTGTTTAACATTGAAGGGTTTGAAGAATTAAAAAGAAATGTATGGATAAAGAGGGAAAAGAAAAAAGCCCTCCATACAACTTTAGGCAGAAACCGGGTCAATGCATACTCTATCGATAATCACAATGATGATTCTGGTATTGAAGACAAGTCATCATAGACCCAGTGATGCAAAGTACAACCCATCCCAGCTACTCAGGCTTCTCTTAAAAGAAGTTTGTTTCATTTCTCACGGAGATCAACATGTTTCTATCAGCTTTCTCATTCCGAGATCGTTGATATTGAAAAGGTGGCAGTCTGCTCCAGCCTTCGATTACCAAATAACAAATGTGCACTTATAGAGTCTAGAGCCATCGAGATCAAGCAAAAATCTCACTAGGACACAAATTCTAATATACAAAAGTCGTACATCATTATACAACATTTGGTATCAAAGAGTCCTACGCATTATCCTTGTGATAATTTCCAGAACATTCAGAGTGATACTCTTTAGTACTCACAATGATGAATGGAAACCCTTCCAGAGTCAACATCAAACAGCTCTGCGGTAGGTGACTTGCGAGATTCTAAATGAATCAAGCTTGTGTCAACTGGATCAACTGGAAAGCAACGATGATGCGATTCTACATGAAGCATACTTGTTCAGTAATATGTTTGGACGACTCAATCAGGAAGATGTAACTTATCTGATTCACTCTTACCGTGTTGTTTGCTTTGAGACGCTCCGGTAACGAGAACGGCTAGTGCAGCTGCGAAACCCTGTCAAGGAGATTCTTTTGAATTTCTGATCACAGGCAGTATTTATACTGATTAACGGGGAACCGTGGTTATTGCAACCATATTCGACGAAGTGACAAAGACATTCGTCCATATATGTTTATCTCTAACCTATAGTTGCAGGTTTTCCTGATGGTAGCAGCTTTAGTCATGACGAGTCAAGATTCAAACATTATGGCTCAAACACAAGATTAATTCATGATGAAAGCTCAATCTATCAAAGTCTTCCGCAATCTCTGATGAACAAGCACTTCCTCATAAGAACATTTTGTGGTACAAGTAATCATGTTAAAAGAAAATGTTGAGGGAGATTGTTAGCAAAGCTTTCAAGATCTTGAGCATGAGGGTGGAGACACAAGATCGCAAGTTGGCATAAAGATTCAAGGATAAAGATTTAGTGATCTCAGTAGTCAAGTCAAATCAAGGCCAAAGACCACGATATCAGTATTTTGTCAAAGTATATCAAGTTAAAGATCAAGATCCAAGATCTCAAGCATGCAAATGGAACTTCAAAAGGAATTCCCATCGAATCAAAGGTCCAAGAATCATAAATGTCACAAGAAGGATCCTCAATTGAATGACCACCCCTTAGGGGGATTGTTAGCCGTGATATTTAGTAAAGTGATGGTCATTAAACAATCCCGAGCCTTGTATAGGAAAACGTAGTTTACGGGAATTTACTTAAGCTAGTTGGGCCTAGTTGTCGGGCTCAAGCCCATTTGTATTATGAACCGGCCCAACACATAGCCCACTAGAATAGTCCACTCTTGGAACTATTTATCAGCTCTCAAAGTGGTGGAGAGGGTGTTGTTGTCTTCTCAATTTTCTTTTGTGAAACAAGTAACCATTTTTCTTTGTTTTTACTTTCTCTCTCTAAAATCTATTTTTCTTATTTTTGTGTTTGAGGTGATGAAATGATATCCTAACTACATAAGGTAAATAGTTAACATGCTACATTCATGAAAAATTTTAAACCTGTAAAGAGTCTAATACTACGTGAAGCTCTATAGGATTGGCTAGCAAAATAGTGGATGGATATTATTGAGAAGACAAACATAGAGTATGTTTAGTTTGGTGAAGATGGTGGAGGTGGTGGAATGATGGTTTTTGGTGGTTGTGAGAGCATGTGTTCAACAAATGAAAACATATATTGAAGTTTATCTCTCAATCTAAATATGATAGTACAATTGTAAATGCAATACAAGCGTGAATCTCTATGTGCCTCAAGAAGGTTCCAAGGAATGGGATGACCAACAATAGGTAGTGAAGGTGATGGAGTATCAAATTGGACATCAAGTTTATTTTTAGTTATATAAATAAGTGTATTTTAAATAAATATGAAAAAAAAATAATAAAAAAATGCTATGGCACCAGAATTCTGGTGCCAAACCAATGCCACTGAATTCTAGTGCCATAGCATTTCTAGTGTCAAACTCTCTTTTGCTGACGTGGCACCACTTTTTGAGTTTGGCACCAAGAGTTTGGCACCACCACTCTCAGTGCTCTTAGGAGCACTAGGAGATGAGAGTTGAAGTGTGGGTGATGGAGTTTTTGTGTCATCATGGGTTAAATCCACAAACAATTGTTTTGGTGGAATGATGTTGATTTTTGGTCTCTTGGAGGCTTTGGAAATGGAGGCTCTAGTGGATGCCATGGATGTTGATAATGGTTGATGAATGATGAAGAAGATGGTGTATTGGAGATGATCATTTGGAGGGGATTTATGGGAAGGAAATGGTTTGAAAATGGAATGAGTTTGAACTAGATTAAGTTATTCCAAATTGTGTTCGAGCATTCTGGGCAAAGATAGCTGAGACTAGGTAAAAGAGGGTCAAAAAGCAGGAAAAATACTGTTTTACCCGTGATTTACTAGGGCGGTCCCCTTAAAGATAAGGGGGCCGCCCGTTATGAATTAAGGGGGCCGCCCTCTGTTGGCTTCCATTTTTCACAGAAAATGATTTTTCTCAGAATTTTTGTGAGAGTATTTCTGTTTTGGTGGTTTATTTGCAGCAAGCCCTATTGAGTTGTATGAGCACATTTAATCATATAGCATGTAATAAACACATCAAATCATGAAACCAAAGTAGCATAAATAGTTGATTAAATAAAACAACTAAAGGTTTAAACCATCATAGCAAGCAAGTACCTAAAGATAACCAACACATAAGTCTTTCCGAATACATCGGATAATCACCACACAAGTTGTTAAGAACATACACATAATCAAGTTAAAAATTGTCTTAAACTACATTTAGCTATTTAGCTAACTTCACTCCTATGTCTTCACTTCTTCTTCTTGCTAAACACTCCTTTTAGTGCCTTTCCAAATGATTTGAACCCTCCTCGCATCTCCTTATGCATTTGTTGTGTTTGGTTGAGCAAGGTGGTTTGTCGTTCAAAGAGAGTTTCATCGGTTTCTTTGGAAGCAGAAGGCATTTGGTAGTTTTGGTATTCGAGTGGATTAAAGGAGTTAAGATAGGTGGTAGGAGATGTAGTACTTGCTCGAGAAGTTTCTACATCATCATCATCATCGTGTTGATGAGATGATGTGCCTTGATGTTGAGAGGATGAAGAAGAGACGAAATGACGGGCTTTGCCACGATCACTTCGAGGTCGTCGAGTTTGTTTTAGGGCAAGAGAATGCATGACTCGCTCAACAATGTCATAGATGCCATTGTCAAGATGAGGATACGTTTCCATGATGTGTCGATAAAGATGAGTCAGAAACATGCCATATGGAAGATTTGCAGTTGGAGTAGCTCTCGCACATTCGATTCTTTTGACAAAGAAATAAGCAAGATTGTGTTATTCTTCGGCAACAACACAATACAACATGTGAGCAAGACAAACGGGGAGACGGTCCTGATGTCCTCCTAGTCCAAACACATTCTCTCGAATGAGTTCTTCCCATTGCTTCATGTCAGGGCTTAGTTCTTTGGTGAGAATTTGATTTGGATTGAGAGAGACGGTTTAGCTTTTAATGGTATGGTCTACCATGACACGTTCCAATTCAAGAAGTCGACGAATGTCGTCAGGAGTAGGAAGATCAGTGCAATATGGTCCCTCGATTTCTTGAGAATACTCAAGAGATGCAAGGTCCCATTCGTTTGTAAAAACGGCTTGACCATTGTATGGGATTTTAAGGATTTGACCAAATTGAGCGAGAGCGAGAGTAAGATTTATGAATTCGTGTTGAATCATAAAAGAGATAACAAGATAGCCATATTTATCGGTTCGTACCATGACTTGACTATAGAAGTCTAGAATAAATCTCGGAATAATTGGTTTGTTGATTTGAAAGAGATAATTAAAGCGAATGTTAGTAAAGAGACGCTCAATATTGTTGGATTTGTAGTAGGCTTGATCAACAACATGACCTTCGTAAATGTTGCGGTTTTCAATATGTTTGTAGAATTGGGCAATAGTAGGGGAGATGCCAGGAATTTTGGATACTTTTGGGATGTAGGATTTAGTGAGAGATATATCGGTGGTAGTAGCTTTCGTCATTTTTGTCACCTAAACAAGCACAACATAAGAGGTTACAATAATAAAAATTAATAAGTAAAATGAAATTTTGAAAAATTGAAAAATGTGGGACAAAAAAGGATTACTTCGACTCTAAAAAAAAAAAACCTAAGAAGTGATTCCATAGTTCTTTAATTTATTTTTTGACTTAACTAGGATGTCGAAGAATATAGTTATTATATATTTCAACACATCAAGAAATGACGCAAACACTCCCTTATTAATAATAAGAGTAACTTTCTCTATTGCTCTACTTCGTATCTACAATTCTCACGGTGCGCGTTAACATATATTATTTGATCGAGAGATGCACTGTCGCGTAACGTCTTCAAATCAAGGATGAGTTTAACCATTATTATTCTTCTTGGACTTCTATTAAGTCGCGAATTTAAAAGGAGGTATATCTACTAATAGTCTCTTTGAGCGTTTGACAGCAGAGATAAACATTTTTGACACTCTTACTACAACTATCTCTGCGCGACAAATGCGACACGAACGCCCTAACATACCCTCATATTATCTTTTACGAGATTTTCAACTATACAGACCACTGCACTCACTATTGCGTAGTCATATGTACCCATTATCACTGACTAGTACGATACCGTTCTAATGTCCATAAGCATTTGATTCTGTGAACTGACTAATGAGCACATTAAATAGTATCTATTCTAGGGGTTATAAACACACCTTGTCACATACCTAGGTAGGTATGACATACAACGACGGTGAGCACCCATGTATAAACTATAAGAAACACATCTTTAGTGGATTAGTCTGCACTACTAGTTAGAGAAATTGGGCGCAATTCTTTCGCACAGTGTGATCACAATCTGTATCACATAGTTAGTTAAGTGTTTATAATGATGACAAGACATAAGTGATGGGCATATTGATTCTAAAATTGTTCCAAGAAACGAACAAACACTCCTTTACTTTTATAAAATATGACTCATTGATAGAAAAGGATACTATACGATTTAGATAATCAATACATGATTATTTTTAACATGTTTTGCATTAATCGACAATGTGTAAGTTAGAAATGCATATATAGCGAAAGGTCGGTCGTATATTTCCATAAGCATACATGGTTTCTTAGAAATTTTCGACTCGAATAAGTTTTTGATGTCAAATCCTATCAAGGTTGTAGTTCCTTATGACTAGGGTACATTGTAGTTATGAATTCCATAACCAAAAATAAAAATATGAATATAGATGAAGAACACCCAATTTTTGAATTAAGAGCAAAATTAGGATGAAATCAAATGAAAAGAATGAGTAGGAAAACTTACAATATATGGTTGTGATTAGTCTTGATAGGTGAGCCCTTGCGAATTTTTGGTTAATTATGCGATTGAAGATTGGTTTTTAAAGGTTTTGGGGCTATGTGTTCGTTCACATAGTGGGTAGGAGAAGAAGGAATGAAAAGAATGATGGTATTTGGGCATAAAGATATTTGTCTTAAGGGGGTGTTTTGTATTTTCTTTCCAGATAGGCGGTCCCCTTAATTAATTAAGGGGGCCGCCCACTTTACACTGCCGGTCCCCTTAATTTTAAGGGGGCCGCCCCCTAAAAAAAAATTTCTTTGAACTTATGGCCATTTTGTGAGAATGAGTATTAAACATTTTTTAAATTAACGTATTGTTTAATTAAAAAGTTACTTTGACTATTTCGGACGAGATAATCAAGATATGTCAATACATGCGGTGATTTGAGGTGAGGACAGAATGAATAAGCGAAGATAATGAATAAGTAAAATGACGAATTGACGAATTTCAACAAGTTTATTTTTCCGAGATAGAGTAGATGGATATGGTGTGAACACGGATTCGAGCGATCGTTTGATGTAGAAGGGAGTTTGTTTCATCCATAGTGTGTCTATGATCTTCGCGCGACTAATCCTACTTCTATGTTAATTGTTAACCACTAGCTTGCTCTTCTTCATCTACGTGAGTTTGCTACGTGGTCATAGAAGATTTCCATTTTGTAGACGTATGACTATAATCTACACGAAAGAATAGTTCATAGTGAACTAATCTCGTCAAAGCTAGAGAACCAACAAATGGTATCTCTAGAGACTACACTATTTTCTAAGAACTAATTATACTACAACATCATAGTAACACATAGACATTATATTCTACGAAGATGAAAAGTGAGACGTACCTTAGTCTTTAGAATTATCTTCATCAATGTCTTCATAATGTAAATGATAAGGGTTCATGGGAACCTTATCATGAATTCCTTAATCCGGAGACAAAGAATGTTTGTAGAGAACACACCACTTCAAAGGTTGCGATGGCTTAGGCCCATTGGGTCCCCAACGTTTCATGGTATCCAAAGTTATTGTTTTCGAGAATAAATGTAGTTTGCATTTGGTTTTGGGCACATACATGGTGAACAACTTCCACATGAGTGAAACTAATGATTGTGAAGATTCCCTTAATTATGTGATTAAGAATAGTTTTGTCAGTCCATGGTCTCTCACTAGTTGAGGTGTATTCTTGAACCGGAAGGTCTGAGGACTATTAGTTCTTCTTGAGTGTAGGAGTTTTAGACCTCAATGTGGGTTTAAGTAAAATCTAACACTCCGGTTTTAAGTGATGTTGTAAAAATGTTTTTACCTCATCATCGCTTTGCAATAGAATATTAGTATTGTTTTGTAAGTATATGAATTTGGTTTTGAATTTGATTCTATAAATTATTTCTTCACTCGACTTCTGAGCTTTACAAACTTTACTTTTTGGTTTCGCTAGTGCACTCTTGTTGGTAAAATTAAAACCTAACCCCGGATTGTTATCTCCAGAAGTATTTTTGAGAATTTATTATTGTTTCTTAAGTGAGTGACTACATTCATTAAATTGATTTAGCCTAGAATATGTGTTTCTCTCGTAAGCTTCTCATATTTCAAGCTTAAGGTCTTGACATAATTTACATCTTCCAGTTTACTTCTTTACCTTTATTCATACCTAGATAGTTTTATCTATTTAATTCTAGTTCTTTATTTTCTAATCTATTTTAGCTTGTTTAGAGTTTATTATTTTAGTCATGTAGACTTTTTGTCTAATATGCCATAGTCTAAACTAATTCATTATCTAAGCTCAGTTTCGTCTAGTGATGATTGGTCACCACAAAATATTCGAGCTTTTATCGGAGTACCTCATTTGAAAGCTTTAGGCCATAAGACACGTTTCCGTCATTTGTCTTCTCCTCAGTCATCGCTAAGTCACATATCACTCCAAGATCCTCCAACAAACGCCTTTTTGATTTTGGATATCTTGATAGTTTTAGACATTCTCCGACGAGTATGGATTGGAATCTCCACACGAATAATCATTTTTCTTTCGCCATTGCCATTTTTGTTGTGTATAACATTTCTCATTTTCAGGTTAATTTACGACTTTGAATTAATCCATTATATATTTTTAGAGTTTTTACGCGTTCCGCTTTTAATTATTATCTATGGTTTAAAATCGCATAAACTACAAATCAACTTCAATATAAACAGTACAACCAATACAAATAAAAGAATACAACAGCAAGTGTTAATAATATTAGTAAGGAGTAATAATTATATAACTTTTTGGTAATTTATTTTTTCGTTGGTTATATGTTAAAAACCTTACGTTCGCATAATATTATAAAAAATCAATTTCGGGTAAAGCATACCCGGCACGCACCTTTACCCATCTACATCTCAACACATACCTCACTTTTATACCCATATACCCAAATTAACTTATTTTATTTATATATAACCCCTCAAAAGACCGAATCCTAGCTTTATAATACATAAAACAAATCCATAAATCCATAAAACTGTTACACATTACAACTAGACCTTACCAAATTATACTCCAACCCTAATATTCCATCAAATTGGATCTTGTCAAGTACAAAAGACCTGTGTTGAGAACCCATGAGGTTTGCCTAGGAGGGAGGAGAAGGGTTCGTTACCAACCTTGTACTTAAACCATACACATTCACATGGATTAATCTTAAGGTTGTTTTGAATACCATCTTGTTTTATAACTAGAAAGTCCTAGGTCCATTTAACTCTCACAATTTCACCTTACCACTAGCAAATATGTAGCAGTCAATACTGCATCTCTAATCACTCAACATAACTATGAGAGAACCCACGACCTTAAAACATTGTTGCCTAGGGTTCCCATGAAATATTCATTCTAACAAGTATCAAGCCATTTTATGTTCATTCTCTACAGATCATCTAAGGTTACTCCAGGTTGTTACATAGCAATGTGGATTAGGTTTAACAAAGAATACACAAGAAAACTTATTTAGGGTTTTTCTTGATTAGGGTTTTGGATTGGAAAGCTGGTTAGCGGGTTTTTTATCTTGTGTTCATCTTTTCTATTCTACACATCTCTATAAGGTCTATTTAAAAGTATTCAATGTTCAATGTCATTCATAATTTTATGTGTACATACTTGTTAATATCTTAAACACCACTTAGAATTCATTTGTGTACACTTGAAGTATTTTAAAGCCATAAAAATATTCGAAATTAATTGTTATTCTATGGGGTGAAATAATACTGAAATAAAGGTACATGCGTTGGTAATAATGTTTTAAATAATTTATAAGACTGAATTACAATTAAAATGGTGTTGAAGGTATAAATCTATACACAGTTGATGAGTGTATAAAGATCACAATGACATGGAACCATTTGGCTCCATGGTACACACACACACTTTTAAGGCGACAGATGGGGGGGGGGGGGGGGGGGGGGGGGGGGGGGGGGGGGGGGGGTTGGGGGGGGGGGCTCAGCTAGGATTGGAATGTGAGTGTGAAGTTGGTGTGGGGTTACACGGCTCGTTATGGATAGGAAATCAAGGGATGGGGAGGAGGAGGGGGTTATTAACTTGCTTACTCACAAAGCAACGTTATTGATGTTTTGTGGAACCAAAATATGCGTTCTATGTGTTAATTGTAAACTCTATGAATTCACTCAACCATTATGTTGACGTTTTTAAGCATGTATCTCGGATTTAGGTATTGAAGATTGGCTTGGATGGGACGGAACGCGGATATCAAGGATGGTGACTCGGTGAAAATGTGTTATTCAATAAAAATATGTTTTTAGAAAATAAGTCGTGTTGTGACTTATTAGAATAAAATTCACTACTACAAAATGAAGCTAAAGCAACACCACTAAAGTGTTGTATTATGTCTTTAAAGTGTTGCATTATGCCTAATGTGACACTTTACCAAGTGCTACGTTATGTAATGTTGCCTTAGGTTTAAGCAACACTTTCTATAAGATTATGCAACACTTTTTGAAAGTGTTGCCTACGTTTAGCAAATGCAATACTTTAAGGTACAACACTTTTTATACTCAAATGCAACACCTATTACCGTCAATGGCAACACTTTTGCCATTCAAGCATAACACTTTTTTGAACAACTACAACATTACTAGAAACTAAATGCAACACTTTTCCACTAAAGTACAACACTTTTTCACTAAAGTGCAACGCATTTTTATTTAGTAACACTGTAATTGCAACACTTTAATCTATTAAATGCAACATTTTTTGTTTTTTCTAGCACACAGTTGCAACACTTTTTAAATGATTTGTAACACTTTTGTTCCATGCAATACAAATGCTACTTATATCCATTTCTATTATAACAAGTCTAAATACAGTTTAATTTTCCATATGTAATGAGCAATAATATCTAACCATAAATCCTACATATATTGTATTTGACATGTACATACAACTAGTATTATATCTCTAGTCGACTGATATTGAAGTTATCAAATTACAACCCTACAAATCTTGAACATTTTTTTTTACAAATTCTCTTTCTTTCTCTACCTTTCCATTTCTTCTATCTTCTAACTTCTTTTCTGTCTCTTTCTCCTTCTTCTATCTCCTATCTATTCTTCTTCTTCTTCTTTCTATAATTCTCTATCTAATCCTTATCCCTATCTATACTATTTCTTTCTTTCCTTTTCTTCTCCTTCTCTTCAATTCTTCCTTCTTTTCTTCCTATCTTCATTCTTCTCACAAATACAATCTACTAAATCCTATTCCTATCAAGCCCCAATCTTCTATCATCTCTCTACTCTTCTTCCATTCTTTCCCCTCTTCCTAAACAATCTTTCTATCTCATCAAACCTACATCACTAAACTGTCAATCTTACTTTCCATTCTGCACATTCCAGCTTACTAATTCCTCTTCTTCTCTTCTATCTTTCACTCTTCTCTTTCTATCTACTCTTTCTTGTCTAATCTTCACACATAACTCCCTTCTTAATCTTCAGTCTCTTCCTACAAAACCTTATGATCTTCCTATCTTACTTTACTATCTTTCTTTCTTACTATACACTATACTTTACAAGATCTATCTTTCATCTAAAATTCAAAATTCTTCTTACTATCTATTCTATCATCATCCTACCTACCAAACTTCCCTCTCTCTTTCATTCTTCAGTCATATCTAAATCTACATTCTACAATACTCTCTGGTGCTCTAAACAACCTCTATCCTAAGTCGTCGCTAAGCATTCTTTCTATAACACACTTCTATTCTTTACAAGCCTTTCTGTATCTAAACGGATAACACTTTATCTAAACGAAACTACCAGTCTTTTCTTCTAATCTAAAATCATTTCTAATCTATCATAAAACCCTAATCATCTTCTTCCTGTCGAATTCTATTATTCTACACCATTTCTTACAATACAATCACTAGTTTGGGGCGCATCTCCATTCGGCAATTACGACATAAATACTCCTCACTACATTTTCACTATTCTACTCCTAACTTCTACACTATTCTAGTACTTCTTCTAGTCATATCCACTAAGGATCGAGAGCGAGACACGCATGCGCGTAAAGCATCACACTCCGTCTAACACACACGGCGATTCTGGGGGGGGGGGGGGGGTCGCTCGTCGTGTTTCAGGCTTGACATCAGCTACACATACGCAACCGTAGCCCTGCTGCACAATATAGGCGCAAATACCAATCCGAGACAATACGATATATAGTTTAGTCTACACATCGTAAACATATTAGTCACATTGGAAGACTATAGTAGAACTTACATAAAAGGAAACGAAATGATCGCTAACACACATCAAAATACACCTACGTCAGTAACATAAAACAAATGGCAGCCATAAGATCAAATTTACAATCTCAACTAATAAATTACATCATTTCATACAAAGCGCCATATCCTACAATGATCACATTGGTGTAAAATATTTTCATCTCATCATAACGTTGGATATATCTAACATAAAATAAGCAAGTAACACATCACATACAGATTCTAAAGAGAAAACCACAATGAACTTCGCTAAAAGAAATAAACCTACCGCTCTTACATAAAAACATGCAAATATGTCATGTTAAAAACTCATTCATTGATGCTGCGTGTCTTTCTAGCGAAGCGCAATCTCAAAGATCTCTGAGCAAGTCTAGACTGGGTCACTATACGACGCTACTGTCACACATAACATATTACTAAAATCTGTGTAGAATGACTCATCCTCATCATCTCTCTCATCTGCGCGTAACGTTACATGCTAGAATGTGCCCAGTGCTGCGCTTACTTAGCGCTATGATAAGTTTTGTTTAACACTTGCATTCTAGTTATGATCAGCATCACATTTAGCAAACGCGTTACAACCATCCAGGTTACACATTACAGTCACAATAACGGCAGAAACAATCTCACGCCACATCTTGCAACACTATTTTGTATTGATGATTACCATACTGGAAGGGATCTTAAATTACTTGCCAGATCTTATTTACACAAAACTCAACTACAAACACATCTAATGAACAAGTTATGTATTTTACAAGTTATTATAATTAATTATCAATAAAAACAGTTTTATATTGAACTGTTATGAACATAAATGAGTTATTGTTCATATCAGAGGTTTAATTTTTATAAATATGATATTTTGATGAGAATTTTTTCAAGTACGAAGGTCAGTGGACATAAGAAACGGAATAACCCGGGAGATCAAACGCTAACAGAAATGGGACACACGATATTTATAACAACAAGAAACACACATCGCGAGGGCATCCTACGAGCTTTTTTCGGTCGGTCACCTACAAAATAACACATAATAATAACATTACCAACAAAATAGTATCCACACCCACAATACACACATATATTACAACCTAGACAAACCACCGTCCCCTTAAGACTCACTATCCACCCCCCCAACTACCCCATCAGTAATAATAACCCCCGAGAGCACCGCCAACTACCCTAAGTGTCACCCTCACCACCAACCATATACCCACTGGGATATATCACCATGCGATACCCTCTGCAATTATTATTTTAAACCCAAGAGTACTGTATAATATTATTATATTATCAGAAAACCTGGTTCAAGATCTAACAACTAAACCACATACCAAGGTATGGAGTATGGTCGGTGACTTAACTACCGAAGTGCACATTAAACATTTCACTATTACACACAACAAAGTACATTATAACTCATTACGACCTAAAAACATACCAGACGTGTGAAAGTGGCAAATCCGGATAGCCGATGGACGCCCCTACACTTCTTTGAATAAGAATCATCGATCATTCACTTAGCGGTTGAGTTATTAGTAACACCTCCCTCTTTCACTTATTTTATATTTTACATTTCTTAAATTTACAAAATCCGTCCGGGGTGGAGCAATACATGCTCAATACAGACTTATATTACAATAATATTCGTTTAACTATCTTATACATACATAATCTACACACTTGGTTTACCATACTATGATTTTGCAAATTCATTACAAAGGACAATTAACATGGTTGAGTATACAAACTTGGTTTCCCATACTAATTGTCACATAGCTCATAGTTTGCATACACGTTTACGAAATTGTTTACATACTCATTACAAACTCAATTACTTGATTTATATCACACTCTTTTCTACTTATGGATTTAAAGTACATCAAAGATTATATTTACGGAGAATACAATGGTATAATTTTTTATTGGACACAAGTGATTTTACGGGTTATCCATCTCCTGTTTACATGTGCCTAAGTAACATAACCCACCATTGCCCATTATCATGAACTGTTAAATTCCTTGAACCCGGTGGAGGACCGTATTTGCAGGAAGCGCGAGTGTATAAATAGATCTATTTGGGATTGACATCCCCTGTTCGGGGGTAGTTAGCGACTCACACCCGACGAAACGTGTCCCTACCAGCCCCACCGCCAGCTACCCAAGATACGGGAGTACAAATAAGTGATGTATACACCACCCCTGGGTTTGAACCAATCAAACAGGCCTATTGCACCAAATAAGAGTACAATACCCAAGAGCCACCCACGGCAGACGAGCAACAGTGCAAGCTGCAATAGCCGAGCACCAGTAGACACACTAGCTTACACTATAAGGGAACCAGACAAGTGATAACACAGTAGATCGCCAAGCACCAAAAGTGGAAACTACACCACGAATACCCATAGACCCAATACCACCAATAACTAGACCCAATATCCAAATTTATCTGCCCACTTATATTAATAGCGTCGGAGGAAAGCAATAAACACTCAAACTCTTTTGGTTCTTACATTTATATACTCTTGTATACATTTATTCGCGGCGAATTATTATAAGGTGTGAATGGTCATACATACTTTATAAATCATTTGTGGATTCCAAACATTTACATTAATATGCGTGTTGGGTACCTTACAAAACTCTTGAACTCATCAACTTTAATGTTGACCAGACTTTTGAAAGCATGTTTTATTTTTTTCCCGTCGAGGTGAATTACTATGCTTGGCTTACATATGAGATAGTGCATTGGACAGTTCGTCAAAATATTGATAAGAATATTATTTCATTCATGTGGGTGGGGGGGAGGATTTCCTTCTTTCTTCTTACATACCAAATGGATCAAATCTCGTTTTATTACTTTTAAAAGCTTGTTCATTGTGATGCAATTATGAGGACACAATGTATTATATATCACAATATTCAAGAAAAACAACGCGAATAAACTTATGTCAAAACGCCACATTTTAGGAGTGTGAGTTCTTTTGTGTATCCTGAGCTGTTGTATTATGAAGTAAACGGCCCCCCAAACACGATTTACCCGCTGGCGACCATATTTTTGAGGGGATGATTACATTATATGTCATCATTATTTCTTTCTGGTGTTGAAATGGATTTTCTCTCTATCGATGTATGTTTCTTAAAACGATCGTCCTCTCCTTATGAGAGAATTTCTTGAGTCTCTTAACGGCCATGGGCGTATTCTTCATCTTCACTATCGGAGTTGGACTATTAATCATCACCTCGAAGTCCTTTTCTAGCTTTCAAAAAAAGGCAAGATAGATCTTACTCTTTGTAATTCTCTTGTCTTTTTTGCTTTTGGGTTTGAGAACGGTTTCAAGAATCTTTCTTAATTACTCTTCAACAAACTTTCAAATTCCCAATGATTTTATCGTCAAGATGATAGAGTGATGAGGATTAGTGATTACTTTAATTCCTATCTCAATCCGCCGTGACTTTTGGCGCGCCATTTATACAGGATGTAGTAGCCTTAAGAAATTTCCTAACTACAATTCTTGCTCGAGAAAAACTTTCGTCAAGAGGAGTGCTTTTAGACTAGTAATAGTAAGTGTTAAATTTAACAAAGACGATTATCTATTTGATTCCTTGCTTTCCGGGATCATAAATTGTTCCATATTGTATTGTAACAAGACGATCGAATTAAGTTAGCTTGTGCAAGATAGAAATATTATAATTACCTTGATGATGAATAACAAAGTAACACAAAAATTTCTTTATTTTTTGCGGGTTTGACACCTAAAAAATATCTTTACGTATCCTGTTAAACGGTGGCAACTGCATTAAAAATTACCATTTTAGCTTCAAATTATTTATTTTGGAAGTTTCTTTTTAAGATCGCATCGATTTTAGATTATAAGTCAAAAGATATACACTTGTCATCCTTTTTAGAGTTTCGGGGATTATTTATATTGAATAAGAGGAAATCACCATCGGTAATGAAACATGCCAAAGGTCTAGATCTTTTTTTTGACTTCACATAAGTTATTCGGGCAATACTAATTTTATATATATCCCAATAAATAAATCCAGATAACATTCAAATAGAGTGGAGGTCTTTTGGCATAGATTAGTCCTTCCTAAATATATATATTATCGAATTTCATAGATCGATTCAAAGTTTTAAAATACAATTTATTTTAAAATTCCTATTGTTTTAGGCGTGGTTCTTGATACCGAATAGTGAAAAACTAGAAGGGGGGGATGAATAGTTTAGTTAACCACGCTTTTTAAAATTTAAGAGGTGTTAAAAGTGTTGTAAACTTTTTAATGATTCCGACTTATATGTGATTTCGATATCCAACACTAGCACAATATGATAATATACTTATCTAAACAATCAATAAAATGATATGAGAAAGTAATGTAAGACAAGAGATAAGAGTAAGAACAATCAAACCACAACAGCGGAGGATGTTTAGTGTTCGGTACAAGAGCACACCTTTGCCCTAGCTCTACTCCCCTAGCACCCAAACTCGAGAGTTTTCTTCACTATATGCAACAAACTCCCATATGGCGGAGAAACCCGTACAGCGTGACAACAACGTTGCCTTACCACACACCGATCTAACGACACAAAAGCTAATGGAGTCAAGTTCTATCTTAACCTAGAACTAATCTATCACAACGCAACACAAAACTTCACGTACTTGTAAACAACTTCACAATTCACGACCTTCTTTCCTCTCTCCACAACTTCAAGACTTCTTCACAACTTCACTTCACCACACTACTTATATCACAACTATCTAACACTACTTGGTAAGATCACCACACGGTCTAACTATATGGTTGCGTTTAATTACACATACCTTTCACCATTAAAATCAGGACGTTACATGCAACTTCCAAAAACGTACCAGAAAATACATTGTGATTTGTATGTATTCCCACTTATAATTGTGGTCCAGGAAACCGGGGATATGTCCGAACAAAAAGAGGACGAAAAACACAAAGCAAAAACGTACAAAACCCAAACACGGAATGGAAAGCATGGAAAAGGGGACACAAAGAGTCAACTCGTGCCCGCCAGATGCCCACCAAGACCCCTCCCCACCCCAAAACCGAGGCCCCCCAAAAGCCACCAGCCCCAAGAGAGTAGAATGCCCCCGTGGCACCACACCACCATTCCAGGTGTGCCATAGGTGAAGTGATATCACCAGCTGCCCACACACCCAAACGCGTGGGCAACCATCACCCTCTCCCCCCACCCGGTGAAACACACCCCACTCAAACACCCCCCCCCCCCCCCCCCTGCTTGCTGGCGTGGTGTGTGTGCCCGTCGCGCTGCAAAACACACCCAAAACTTGTGTAATTGTGAGACGCCACCGTGCCCACACCCGTGAACAAACAACAGAGGTGTCAACAATCCCACTTCCGACCAAGTATCTAGAAAAACATACCTAGTTTATACGAACATAGTGGGATTTGGCCAAATTATGGTCCCTAAACTTGTATAATACTTTGACTTGTGATGACTTCTATTGAGCCTTTGACATTTGTCTTATTATCCATGCTTATTTCCATTCCGTTTTTGGATTTTGTCCGTTTTTGCTTGATTTTTCGTCCTTCTGTCGTATATCCGTTTCCAGCACCAATATAAGTGAAAACCCTAACAAAATACAATGAGTAATTTTTGGGTCGTTTTGGTGCCTTTAAGTTCCGATTTTAAATGGTGAAAGGTATGGGTAATATAAACGCGATACCAAATAGTTAGACCGTAGGAGATCTTACCAAGTAGTGTTGATAGTTAGTGAAATAAGTAGTGTTGGTGGAAGTGAAGTTGTATGTGAAGAAGCATAGAAGTATGTGTAGAAGCGTTGAAGTTGTGTGAAGTCGTTAACAAGTCGTGGAAGTTGTGAGTTGTGATAGCATTAGTACTAGGTAAGATTAGGAACTTGACATTTAGCTTAGTGTCGTAGATCGGTGTAAGCAACTAGTTGTGTACGGTTTAATCTCCGCCATAAGGGAGTTTGATGATATAGTGAAAGAAAACTCTCGAGTTTTGTTGCTCGGGAGTAGAGTAGGGCAAAGAGGTGCTTCGTTACCGAACCACTATAAATCCTCGCGTTGTGGTTTGATTGTTCTTACTCTTATCTTTTGTCTTACATTACTTTCTCATATCATTCTATTGATTGTTTAGATAAGTATATTGATCATATTGTGCAAGTGTTGAAATCACATAAAGTCGAATCTAAAAGTTTACAAACACTTTAACACCTTAAATTTAAAAAGCGGTAAACTATTCAACCCCCCTTCTAGTTTTCCACAATTGGTATCAAGAGCCACGCTAAACAAGAATTTTAAAATAAATTGTATTTAGTAAAAACTAGAAATCGATCTATGAAAAACGAAAAAATATTTAGAAGAACAATCTATGCAAAGACCACCACTATTTTGAAAGAGATAGATGAGGAATTTAATTAAATATAGAAAAATAGATTCAAAACTTATGTGAAGTCAAAAGATCTAGACCTTTGGCATGTTATTACCGATGGTGATTTTCCTCCTATTCAAAATAATCCCGAAACTAAAAAGGATGAAATTGTACACTTTTCATAAAACAAAATGATGATCATAAAAAGAGAAACTTCCAAAAAATAATGAAGCTAAAATGTGGTAATTTTTAATGAGGTTGCCACGTAAAGAATACGAAAGAGAATTTTTATGGTAGGTCAAACCGCAAAAGACAAAATTTTGGATACTTTGTTAAATCACCATCAAGTTAAAGTAATATATCATGTCAAAGCTAACAAAAATCGAACATCTTCTTGTTCAACAATATGAACAATTTATGATCCCGGAAGAGGAATCAATAGATAATGTCTTTGTTAAATTTAACACTACTATTACTAGTCTAAAAGCACTTGACGAAAGTTTTTCGAGCAAGAATTGTGTTAGGAAATTTCTTAAGGCACTACATCCTAAATGGCGCGCAAAAGTCACGGCGATTGAAGAATTAAAGAATCTAACAACTCTATCTCTTGACGAACTCATTGGGAATTTGAAAGTTTATGAAGAAGTAATTAAGAAAGATTCTGAAACCGTCAAAAGCAAAAGAGAACAAAGTAGATCTATTGCCTTGAAAGCTAGAAAGGATTGCAGAGGGTGATGATAATAGCTCAACCTCCCGATGGGTAGAAGATGAAGGAATACGCCATTGAGCCGATAAGATGACTTCAAGAAATTCTTCAAAAGGCGAGGACGATTCGTAAGACAACCACATGAAGAGAGAAAATCATTTCAAAGAAATAAAGATGACAAATGTAACACCCCCAAAAATAGGTCGCAGCGTAAAATGAGTTATTGGGGCCTTACTTCTATACAACAGCTCAGGATACAAAAATAGAAAACGACCTCTAAAATGTAGTCGTTTGAAAAGTAATCTCGTTGATTTTCTTGAAATTGATATAACATTTGTCCCATAATTGCATCACAATGACAAGCTTAAAAGTAATACAACGAGATTTGATCATTTGTATGTAAGAAGAAATCCATGAATGAAATCTTATCAAATTTAGACTCCAATGCACATCAAGTAAGCCAAGCATCTATATATTTCACCCTCAGAGAAAAACATGACTATAAAAGTGTCAACATAAAAGTTGAATAGCAGTTCATAGGAGTTATTATATGTTACAGAAATAAATGTTAATGATAGGACTCCCAAAGATTTATAAAGTGTGTATGACCATTTCAATCCTTATAATAATCGTCGAAAAATATGTAAGAGTAAAATGTAGAAACCAAAAGAAGTTATATTTAGATGTTTAAATTGCTTCGCCGCAATATAATAAAAAGTGTTCAGAAATTAGTAATGTTCAATAAGTAGTATGGACAGTGAAATCGTTGATTTTCCAAAATGTATGGGTCTACTATAACAGATACAGTACCACATAAATAATATCTACTGTTGCGCTAAGCTCATGACACTGAAGCTCGACATCTATGTATGCAATTTAATGCAAATAAAGGCCCGTGTAGATGTTCAAACCCGTAAACATCCAAATTGCTCCGACATGTATGCATTCGTGTTTCAGTACTGTCGAAACTAGTGAGAGCTACTCACCCGAACAGGGATGTCAATCCCAAATAGATCTATTTATACACTCGCGCTTCCTCAACCGGTCCTCCGGTCAAGAATTTAACAGTTCATGATAATGGGCAATTGGGGGTTATTTACCTAAGGCACATGTAACAGAGATGATAACCGAACAACACTTGTGTCCAATAAAATACTTAACCATTGTTATTCCGTAAATAGCTTTGAGTACTTAAATCCATAAGTAGAAAAGAGTGTGATATAAATCAAGTAATTGAGTTTGTAATGAGTATGTAAACAATTTCGTAAACGTGTATGCAAATGAGTATGTGACAAAGTATGAAACCAAGTTTGTAATCAACCATGTAATTGTGTTTGTAATGAATTGCAAAATCAAGTATGTAAACCAAGTGTGTAGAATAGTATGTAAAAGATATTGTAAACGAATATGTAAACAAGTTGTATTGAGCATGTATTCTCCCCCTAGGAGGGGGGGGGGGGGGGAGGGAATGGAGGTGTGGGGGGTGTGGTGGGGGGGTGGTGGGTTAGATTAAAAGGGGGGGGGGGGGGGGGGTAATTTTTGGGAATTATATATTGAAAAAAAAGGAAAGGTAAAAAGAAAAGGGGGGGGTTGTTTGTGTTGTGAGGGGGGGGGGGGGGGGGGGGGGGGGGGGGGGGAAGGTGAGGGAGAGATTTGTAATATTAAAATGTAAACACATACGAGCACCCGCTGCGTGGGAACATAAACTCACCGGTACAGTGAGAAGTATCGATATAGTATCTAATATCAAAATAAGTGAATCGTCTCGGCAATCCGAATGCAACCTAATTATTTATAGGTCGTATGAGATAAAAATGTACATTATTAAGAATATAAAATATCACACTGTTAATATAGTCACACCACCACCTAATAGATATATTATGTAGATCATTTAACGGTTGAAATAATAATTAAACCGTACTTTGTTAAATAAAAGCATATGTACTTGTACCCGTAAAGAAAGTATTATTTTTCATTTACTAATGTATCATTTGTAAAAACATATGATTCAACGTTTTTATTAATTACATAATGATATTTCATTATTAATTTAATTGTTTTATAAAAATAATGTATAAAAGTAAAATTAGTGCGCGCGATTGTTTAAAACCTCATATCTTATAATCGATTATGACTCCGTTTTATACGTTTCTTATGTCCACGACTTCGTATTGGAAAAATCTATCAAAATATCATATTTATAAAAATTAAACCTCTGATGAACAATAACATTTACTGTTCATAACAGTTCATAAAAAACTGTTTCATATGTAATTAATTATATATAAACTTGTAAAATACATCACTGTTCATTTTAAATACGCGTTTCTCGAGTTTCTTATGTCCTTGGATTCGTCAGAAGAGTGTCAAAATGTTTATCAAAATATTTATTTTATAGATCAGATCTTAGACAGAAAGTATTTATAATAAAAAAACTTTTATAAAAATGAAACTTTTATAACATTAAATAACGTAAACTCGTAAATGAGTCATATCTTCTTCGTTAAAAATCCGTTTATCGAGTTCTTTAACATGCTTACGATTCACTTGTGAAGAGTACAATAAAATAAAATATAAAAATGTATGGGTTTAAATGCCGAGAATCCAAACAGTATGTATGTAGAATAAGTTAATTAGGGTTTATGATTAATAAAAAACTAGTTTTATAATTACTTTTATTTAGGAACCTTGCACTATTATTTTACCAAGTATTATACCATATATCTTACATATATTAAGTCCTTTAAAAGTCCATAACCCTTGACCAAATGGAATCCATGTCCTTGTGATCTTTTACACATCAACTTGTAATTAAACCTTCAACACCATTTAATTTGTAATTCATTCTTATAAATTAAAGATTTAACACTTATACCAAGCATGGTATCCACCTTTATTTCAAGTATATTATTATTCACCCCATACACAATAAATTCGAATCTTATATGCGTTAAAATACTCATGTGTCACAAAAAATGAATCTAAGTGTGTTTAAGATAATATAAACAAAATGTACACATAAGATAATGAATGAATGAACATTGAATACTTTAAATAGACCTTATAGTAGATGAGTAGAATGATGAACACAAGATAAAAACCCTAACCAATTGCATTCCAAAATCCAAACCCCAAAGCAAGAAAACCCTAAAATGAATTTTCATGAGTAAATCTTTGTAAAAACCTAAATCCAAGCTTGTAACAACCTTGAGTGAACCTTAAGATATGATCTTAGAAATGACGAACACTAAAATGCTATGGAATACTTGTTAGAAAGGAATTTATATTATGGGAACCCTAGGCACAAAGATTCTAAGTCGAGTGTGGGTATGTTGTAGTATAGAGAGAAGTTTGCTTGCTAATTTGAGCAGTAAGGAATGAATATGTGTGAGAGTTAAATATGGACATAGGTGACTTATCTAAGTTATAACAAGATGGTACAAACCAACCTACAATTAAACCATATGAGCTGATGTTACGATGGGATAATAAGTTAACCAGGTATGAAAGAACCCAACACCTCCTCCCTAGGCAAAACTCACGGCTCAACAAGGTCTTTTGTACCTGTGACCAAAGGGCCAATTTTAAGTAAAATAGGGAGTTGAGTGTGAGTATAATTGTAAGAGAGTTCTTAGTTGTAAAGATAAAGTTTATATATACGGATTTATGGATTTGTTTTATGTCTTATAAGCTAGGATCCGGTTTTGAGGGGTTATAAATAAATAAAATAAGTTAATTTTATGGGTTTGGTAGGTATAAAAGTGGGATTATGTTTGAGTGTAGATGGAGGTAAAGGTGCTTCCGAGGAATGCCCGAGATGGTAATTTATTGCGAAACGTAAGCGTTTTACATAACCACCAGAAATAAATTACAAAAAGTTATAAATTATACTGCCTAAAAAATAATAACACTTGCTTGATGTAAACTTTAATTTGTTTGGAGTCCGTTAATATCTACAAACGCATTTTTACTGAATTTTAACTTTTTTACACCACCGAGTTTGACTTTTTGACCCTTCTGATTTTGACTATTTGACTATTCTGGGTTTCACAAACTTATAAACAATAATCTTGTTCCTTATTGAAAAAACCAACTCGATTCGTTTTATGTTTATTATCATTTTCAGACTCAAACAGTTAGAACACCAAATCAAGCTCGATAATAATCAAACTCGATCAACACATATACTTCCGATTTACAATTTCAGTGACTAGTTTAACATTCTAGCTATTTATCACTTATTTTTACATAAACATAGTTTATTATCATCCTTGATTTCAATCTTGTTGCATAACCTCGATAAAACACAAACTCGTTAATCCTAAATATTACCGAGTTTAAACTCGATAATGCAAACTCATGTATTATTTGAACTACAAATCATATCCACTTACATTTGAGTAAGGAAAGTAGTTGTAATCGTTGTAATGAACTCGAAAGACTTTCGTTGATTTTCTACTCAAACTCGATAAGATGACTTGGTAAAAGAAAAGTTAAAATGAAAAACATTTCATCCTTTTATAGCAACCAAAAATGATTCAGAAATTACACTTTCAGTCCCTTTAGATTTTGTTATGAATTATGTAAACAAGACTTAATTCTGTTTGTTATATAGTTAGTTCTGCCAGTACACTTGTTAGTACTGGTAGAAGAGTTAACATAGTTAGTACTGGTAGTTCATTATAAGTTAGTACTGGTTATGTAATAGTTAAGTCTGCTTATGCAGAAGTTAGTTAGAATTAGAGATATGCATGAGATATCTTAGAAAAGGATATGCATGATCTCTATACGCGTTTTGTAAAGCCCATTAGGATTTCCTTGGTGTATAAAAGGAACCCTAGTCATAGTTAGTTGACATAGATCAACATGGATCAATAGAGATCATCTTAGCAATCATAGTCTTTATAATTTGTAACCTAGTCAGATTCAAGTTATAATACAAAGTTTTCTTGTGTTACTTAATACTGTTCTTCTTAGCATTGTTGATTAGTTTTCGCATAATCAATAGTGTTAAATTAGTGTTTCATTATTGTTGCTTTGGATTTATCTAAAGTAGCAAACCCTTTGCAAGCTAAAGGTTTAAGATCTATTCAGTAAGGGATCCAACAGCTAAGCTATCGCAACCTTTGAAGTGGTGTGTTCTCTACAAACATTCTTTCTCTCCGGATTAAGGAATTCATGATAAGGTTCCCATGAACCTTTATCATTTACATTATGAAGACATTGATGAAGATAATTCTAAAGACTAAGGTAAGTCTCACTTTTCATCTTCGTAGAATATAATGTCTATGTGTTAATATAATGTTGTAGTATAATTAGTTCTTAAAAAATAGTGTTGTCTCTAGAGTACCATTTGTTGGTTCTCTAGCTTTGGCGAGAATAGTTCACTATGAACTGTTCTTTCGTGTAGATTATAGTCATACGTCTACAAAATGGAAATCTTCTATGACCACTTAGCAAACTCACGTAGATGAAGAAGAGCAAACTAGTGGTTAACAATTAACATAGAAGTAGGATTAGTCACGCGAAGATCATAGACACACTATGGATGAAACAAACTCTCTTCGACCTCAACGATCGCCTCGGATCCGTGTCAACCATCATCTACGTCTATCGGAATCAACTTGTTGAAATCTTCAATTACGTCTTATTATTTCATTATCTTCGCTATTCATTCTCGTCTCACCTCAAATCACCTCATGTATTGACATCTTGATTATCTCGTCCGAAATAGTCAAAGAAACTTTTTAATTAAACAATGAGTTAATTAAAAAATGTCAATACTCATTCTCACAAAACTGGCCAAAGTTCGAAGAATTTTTTTTCAGGGGGCGGCCCCCTAAAATTAAGGGGACCGGCAGTGTAAAGTGGGCGGCCCCCTTAATTAATTAAGGGGACCGCCTATCTGGAAAAACAAACACCTCCTTACAGACAAATCTTTATGCCAAATACATCATTTTTTTATTCCTTCTTCTCCTACCGACTGTGAACGAACATCATAGCCAAAAACCTTCAAAAACTAATCTTCAAATCGCCGAATTAACCAAAATTCGCAAAGGGATTTCACTAACAAGACAATCAACAACATCTATTGTAAGTTTTCCATCATTCTTTTCATTTGATTTCATCCAATTTTGTTCTTAATCAAAATTGGGTGTTCTTCATTATTTTCCTACTTTTTATTTTGGTCTAGGAATTTCATAACTACAATGATACCCATAGTCATAGGAACACTACAACCTTGATAGGATTGAATCAAAACACTTATTGAGTCGAAAACTTTAAGAACATGTATGCTTATGAACATACGACCGAATTTTCGCATATATGCATTTCTAAACTTACACATTGTCGATAAATGCCAAAACATGTTAAAAATAATCAAGTATTGATTATCTAAACATATGTATATATTTTCAAATCAATGAGTAATATCTTATAAAAATAAAGGAGTGTTTGGTTCGTTTCTTAGGATCAATTTTTAGAATCAAAATGACCATCACTATAGTCTTGTCACTCATATAAACACTTAACTAACTTGTATAAGTCATCAAAATATATAATTCATATATATATTGATACATTTTATGAAAGGTATAAAATAAAGGGGCGTTTGGTTTAACATTTTAAAACATGTTTTTGAGTCAAAACAAACACTATTTAACCTTTGTCGAAGTCAAAAATAATAAACTTATACTTGTCAACAAAATAAATACTTAACGTATAGTTTTCGACAAGCTTAAACAAATTTTATATTAATAAGGGAGTGTTTGGGTCATTATCTTGATGTTGAAATATATAACTAATATATATTCTTCGACATCCTAGATTAAGTCAAAAAATAAATTAAGGAACATATGGATCACTTCTTAGGTTTTTATTTTTAGAGTCGAAGTAATCCTTGTCCCACATTTGTCATTTTTCAAAATTTCATTTTACTTATTATATTTTTTTTGTAACATCTTATGTTGTGGATAACTTGTTTAGGTGACAAAATGCCGAAAGCTACTACAACCGATATATCTCTCACCAAATCCTACATACCAAAAGTATCCAAAATTCCCGGCATCTCCCCTACCATTGCCCAATTCTACAAACCTATTGAAAACCGCAACATTCACGAAGGTCGTGTTGTTGATCAAGCCTACTATAAATCCAACAACATCGAGCGTCTCTTTACTAACATTCGCTTCAATTGTCTCTTTCAAATCAACGAACCGATTGTTCCAAGATTCATTCTAGACTTCTATAGTCAAGTCACGGTACAAACCGATGAATATGGCTATCTTGTCATCTCTTTTATGATTCAACACGAATTCATAACTCTTACTCTGGCTCAATTCGGTCAAATCCTCAAAATTCCATACAATGGTCAAGCCGTTTTTACAAACAAGTGGGACCTTGCATCTCTTGAGTATTCTCGAGAAACCGAGGGACCATATTGCACCGATCTTCCGACTCCCGACGACATTCGTCGACTTCTTGAATTGGAACGTGTCATGGTAGACCGTACCATTAAAAGTCAAACGGTCTCTCTCAATCCAAATCAAATCCTCACCAAAGAATTAAGCCCCGACATGAAGCAATGGGAAGAACTCATTCGAGAGAATGTGTTTGGACTAGGAGGACATCGGGACCATCTTCCCGCTTGTCTTGCTCACATGTTGTATTGTGTTGTTGCCGAAGGATCATGGCAAGGCACGTCATTCTGTATCTTCTTCATCTTCTCATCATCAAGGCATGTCATCTCATCAACACGATGATGATGATAATGTCCAAACTTCTCGTGCAAGTTCTCCATCTCCTACCACTTACCTTAACTCTCTTGATCCTATCAACTACCAAAACTACCAAATACCTTCCGCTTTTGAATAACCGATGAAACTCTCTTTGAACGACAAACCGTCTTGCTCAACCAAACGTAACAAACACATAAGGAGATGCACGGAGGTTTCAAATCATTTGGATGAAGACATAGGATTGAAGTGAGCTAGATGGCTAAGTGTAGTTTAAGACAATTTTTAACTTCGTTATGTGTATGTTATTAACAACTTGTGTGGTGATCATCCGATGTATTCAGAAAGACTTATGTGTTGGTCATTTTTAGGTACTTGTTTGCTATGATGACTTAAACCTTTGGTTGTTTTATTAAATCAACTAGTTGTGCCACTTTGGTTTCATAATTTAATGTGTTTATTACCATTTCCTGCTTTTTGACACTCTTTTACCTAGTCTCAGCTATCTTTGCCCAGAATGCTCAAACACAATTTAAAAGAACTTAAACTAACCATATAATAATCCCTATATATTTAACATCGTACTAATCTTTCGGTGCTATCATAAGATAAAGAGGTCATGACATGACGTACGAGGAGTTAGGACACATAAAACGTAAATATCCAACAACCTTCAAAACGCTATTGCCGAAGAAGCCACATTATAAAATTCCCTATAATAAAGCACTTTGATAAACTATTAACATATATATATATTATATATATATATAAAATATAAAAATATATATATAAATATATTATAAATAGTAAGCTAAATCACCATCTATACTTTAAGTGAAATCAATTTATAAAGTAAAAACTTTTATAATTACGCCTTAGCAAAAATGACATAACTTTGTCGTATAAGTCCGCTTTTCTCCGTTTCTTACCCATAAGCTATCGAATAAGACGAGTGATCATAAATCCACATTTTTAGTTTTTAGGAGATTCTGTGATGAATAGTGTTCATACTGTTCCATAACACTGATAAAATTGTTTTTATACTTTTAATTAACGTAAAACCGAACCGCGTTTTAAGTCGTATCTTATTCGTAATAGCACTCCGTTTTTCAGCGATTCTATACGAACACGTTCTCGAAATTGAAAGTTTCATTAATACATATTCTTATAGATGTTTATAAAGTATAAGTACTGCCATGAAAAAATATAACATATGAACACATAAAATCTTAGTTATGAAATGATTAAGCTTTATATATAACCTTGTGTGGATGAGTAGAGATAAGAATAACAATCACACCCTTGTGATTAAACCTCTTGGCTTGAAAAATTAGGATGAAACCCTAATTTTTACTCAAAAACCCTAATCTTGCAATATCTTGTTAAAACCCTTTCAAAGCTTAACCAACCCTTCAATTCTTCTTAGAATACCTTAAGTATGATATGTAAACACTAATATGGTGAAAGAAAATCAAGCTATGGATTTGGTTTGGAGGGGGTTTTGAGTCGTGGGCTCTAGAGAGAACAAGGAAGAGATTTTTGTGATTTCTTTGTAATGAAATGGAAAGTATGAGATTTTCTATCACAAGTGCACCCTTATTTATACTACTAGGAAGATATTTTAGTGTCTAGTTGATGTATGCAAGGTGGCAAAGCTTCTTGAAGAAGATTGGATGACATGAGAATAAGATAGGCTTATTTAGAGCTTATCTTGGTCTAGTCATGGTTCAAGTGGATGCAAGATCTTTTATGAAGATATTTGTGAAGGTTTCATGGTCTTATCTTGGCTTCCTAGTCACTTATACATGAAATATGGTATGTTATCGTTAGATAGTATTTTTGATCTTTATTTAAAGTATTCTTGCATTATTTGAAGTATAATGTAGTAAAGATTAAATACAATGTATAACTTGTACATTGTAGGGTTTGATTTGAATTCCTTCATAATGAATATGAATAAAGTGATAAATACTTGAAGTTTTAAATAAACTTTTTTAGTAGTTGGGTACAAATTTTTGGGTATTTGATGAAGCGTGAGATAAGTATAACGTGCTTCCGGGAAGGCCTAAACGTATTTTATCGCGAAACGTAAACACTTAACGTAACCAATAAAAAAAATAGATGGGCAATGAGTTTAATAAAAAATCCTACATAAAACAACCTAAAACCACTAGCTAGCATACCCCAAAACATCATGAATCATGCCACTTAACAACAATCCAGCACCAAAAACCGAAACCGCGATCACTGCAACCCGAAACCTCAATACACAGTACCACCTGCCTACCCACCCACCACCTAAAATATTGGATACCCATAATGTATCAAACAAAGACCTAACCACGAGGAGGTATAACTACCCCCGTTAAATGACCTTTCCTCAAGGCTTAACGCTAGGTCCTAGAGCGACTGAGCAGTCTGTGGAGAAGATGGTGTGGATATTTCTTCCTGAATTGATCTTCACGTTTTCCCCCATGTAAACATAGACCCCGCAAGAAGTTCTACGAACCTTACAATTATGGTGACACGTCTTCGTCTCAATGTTTGAGACTTCACGTCCATGATTTTCTACAGGCTCTTCAACTAAATGAAGCTTGTCATCCACTTGGGATGTCCGTCCAACAGAACGATACTGGAATCGTCAAAATAACATTATCTCGAAGTTGGATACATTAAACGTATGTGACCATGCAAAGCACTTGAGGAAGTCTCAAGCTTGTAATCAACAGTCTCTAACCTTTTTCAACACTTTTAAAGGTCTGACATAACTGAGGGGTTTAACTTCCCCCTTTTGCAACAAAACGTACGAACCCCTTTTCCAATGTGAAACTTTAAGCATACTTTAATTCTCCAACTGAAGTCCTCGATTACTGTATTAAGTCAGAATTACATAATGTCATACAATGACCTAAAACACGAGGTTTTATAGTCTTCCCCCGTTAAATGAGCCTTGTCCTCAAGGCTTATGACATGGCACTTGATGACGGTGCGATCTTGGTGAAAAGGTGTGGATATTTCTTCCTGAATTTTTCTTCCCGTTCCCATGTAAACTCAAGACCTCGCCTAGGGTTCCATTGAACCTTGACAATTGGGACACGGCTTCGCCTCAATTGTTTGAATTCGTGTTCCATGATTTCTATAGGCTCTTCAACAAAATGGAGCTTGTCATCCACTTGGAGTCCTTCCAACAGAACGATTAATGGATCGTCAGAATAACATTTCTTTAAGTTGGATACATGAAACATATTGTGGACCCTGATCAGCTCTTAAGGAAGCTCAAGCTTGTAAGCAATGGCTCCAACCTTTTTCAACACCTTGAAGGGTCCGACATATCTGGGGTTTAACTTCCCCGGTTTCCAAAACGTACGACCCCTTTCCAAGGTGAAACCTTAAGCATAACTTTATCTCCAACTTGAAACTCCATCGGTTTACGCTTTAAGTCGGCATAGCTCTTTTGTCAATCGCGAGCGGTTTGAATCCTTTGTTTGTTCTGGATGATCCTCTCTGTTGTTTCTTGCACTAATTCTGGATTAGTGAGTTGAACTTGTCCAACCTCGGCCCAACACACGGGTGAATGACACTTTAGACCATAAAGTGCTTCAAATGGTGCAGCCTTACTGCTAGCATGATAACTGTTATTGTATGAAAACTCAACTAATGGCAAATGTTTAACCCAACCATTTCCAAAGTTGATTAAGCAAACACGTAGCATATCCTCGAGAGTTTGGATGGTTCTCTCGCTTTGTCCGTCGGTTTGCGGATGATATGCAGTACTTATATCCAAACTTGTACCCAAAGCCTTCTGAAGTGACTTCCAAAAATTTGATGCGAACCGAGGGTCATGATCATAGATAATTGAGACAAGTATTCCATGCTTTGTGACTACCTCCTTTAGGTACATTCTTTCCAGTTTATCCATGGGATCTATTTCCCTCATTGGCACAAAAATGGCAGACTTTGTAAGTCGGACAACGATCACCCAAATAGTGTCATAAACTTGTGACGACTTAGGAAGCTTCGTGACAAAATCCATCTTGATGTTGTCCCACTTCCATTGAGGTATCTCGGGCTACACAAACAAACCCGATGGTCTCCGATGTTCGGCCTTGACCTTAGCACAGGTCAAACATTTGCTAACATAGGTGGCGATGTTGGCTTTCATATTGGGCCACCAGTATAGTTTCTTCATATCCTGGTACATCTTGTCAGAACCCGGATGAATAGAGTATTTAGACTTGTGGGACTCGTGCATGATCACAGTCCTTAAGTCGCCATAACATGGTAACCAACTCCTGCCATTTAAGCACAGAGTTCCATCCGCACGGGGTTCCAACTTTTCCGTTCTAAGTTTCTCCGGATCTTTTGAATTCTCAACCAACATACCTCCAACATCTTCGCTTTTGATGTTTTCTAGTTTCTGTGCTTCAGTCTGAGCTTTTAGGATTTGTTTAGGAAGATCCAAGCCAATAGTCATGACTAAGGCTCGAACTCTTAATGGTGGTTCTCGTTCCTTCCTGCTCAGAGCATCAGCAACAACATTCGCCTTCCCTGGGTGATAACGAATTTCGCAATCGTAATCACTCAGCAACTCTAACCAGCGACGTTGCCTCATATTTAAATACTTCTGATCAATAATGTGTTGTAAACTCTTATGATCAGTGAACACCGTGCACTTGGTTCCGTACAGATAGTGCCTCCAAATCTTTATAGCGAACACTACTGCTCCAAGTTCCAAATCATGAGTCGTATAGTTCTTCTCATGAATCTTCAGTTGGCGTGATGCATAAGAAATCACCTTTTCTCTTTGCATCAACACAGCGCCCAAACCCTTCTTTGAAGCATCGCAGTATGCGATGAAATCTTCGCTTCCCTTAGGTAAGGCCAAGATTGGTGCACTGCATAGCTTCTGCTTCAACAATTGAAAAGCTGCTTCTTGTTTATTGCCCCAATCAAACTTGACACCTTTCTGAGTTAGTTTGGTCATTGACTTGGCGATCTTTGAAAACCCTTCGATGAATCTTCTATAATAGCCGGCAAGGCCCAAAAATTAGCAAATCTCTGTTGGTGTTTTAGGAGACACCCAATCCTTGATAGATTCAATCTTGGCAGGGTCAACGTGAATACCTCGACAGTCAATCACGTGACTGAGAAATTGTACCCAGGATATCCAAAATTCACACTTGGAGAACTTGGCGTATAATTCTTCCTTCTTAAGCAATTTCAAGATCTGCCTAAGGTGTTCTTCATGTTCCTTCTTACTTTTGGAGTAGATCAAAATGTCATCGATAAAGACAATTACAAACTTGTCCAGATACGGTTTACACATCCGGTTTATGAGGTCCATGAACACGGCCGGTGCATTAGTCAAACCAAAAGGCATGACTTGGAATTCATAGTGATCGTATCGAGTCCTGAATGCAGTCTTAGGAATGTCTTCTTCTCGAACTCTTAACTGGTGATACCCTGACCTCAGATCGATCTTTGAGTAAATACTCGACCCTTGCAGCTGGTCGAATAGGTCATCGATCCTTGGGAGTGGGTAATGGTTCTTCGCTGTCAGTTTGTTCAATTCCCTGTAATCGATGCACATCCGAAAAGACCCATCTTTCTTCTTTACAAACAGAACCGGAGCTCCCCAGGGTGAGGAACTTGGTCTTATGAAGCCTTTGTCCGTAAGTTCCTGTAGTTGCTCCGCTAGTTCCTTCATTTCGGACGGTGCTAATCTATATGGTGCCCGTGCTACAGGTGTAGCACCCGGTACCAAATCGATTCGAAACTCCACTTGTCGAGTGGGTGGTATACCCGGCAAGTCCTCAGGAAAGACTTCAGGAAATTCTTGAACAACTGGCACATCTTCAAGTCGTTTCTCCTTTGACTTGTCTTCGTCTTTGGTTGCGGTGATATTTGCTAAGAATACGTGACATCCCTTCGTTAAATACTCTTGAGCCTTAGTACACGAGATGATGTTTAATCGGGTCCCGTGTTTATTGCTGCTTCCGTCACCACGAACGATTAAAATTTCGTCTCCAAAAGGAATACGAACGATCTTTTCCGCACAGACAATAACGGCATGGTACTTTGCCAACCAATCCATACCAATTATCACGTCAAAACTACCTAGTTCTACGGGCATTAGGTCTATGTTGAAAGGATGATTTAAGAGGTTTAACGTACAACCCCGGATAATAGTGTTTAACCCAACTATTCGCCCGTCGGCTAGTTCGACATTATAATCATGATCTAATGCAGTCGGAGTGATAACAATTCGAGAGCTAAATGCAGTAGATACAAAACTCCTATCGGCACCGGTATCAAATAAAATAGATGCATATCGGTTGTTTAGGAGAAACGTACCCGTGACGACATTGTTGTCCGGGTTTGCCCCTGCATTGCCCACGGCATACACCTTTGCCTGAGCCTTGGCATTTCCAGCCTGATTACCCCGGTTGTTGTTGTTCTTCAATTTTGGGCAATCCTTCTTGAAATGCCCTTGAGCACCACATTCAAAACAAGCCCTCTGATTAGCCCCAGTGTTGACATTTGGGGGACTCCTGCAGTCACGACCTAAATGACCAAATCGGTTGCACTTGCTGCATTTGGGAGCACAAGGACCCTCATGGTGATAGTTACATTTGGAACACAGAGGTTTAGGCCCTCCGTATGGTTTCCTATCACCATTTCCTGCGGCATAAGCTCTTCCAGTGTTTTGTCTCTTGTTTGGTTGCTGATTCTGGTTGTTCCTGGCAGTGTCATCAGACTTTCTTTTGTTGTCAGCCTGACGTTCAGCCCAAGTGTTGATCTTTTTGTCCATGAGTTCAGTGGCGAACTCAATGGCATCCTGCATAGTTTTTGGCTTAGTCGCCATCACACTGCCATGGATCGTGTCGGGCAAGCCACCGACATATTTCTCAACTTGGTCTATTTCTTCCGGAAACATCCGATCGCACATTAGTGCCAGTTCTTGGAAACGTTGGCTATAGGTTACCACATCGGTACCCTTCACCTTAAATATCCACATTTCGAACTCCAGTTTCTTAATTTCGGCCTTGGGCAGTATTTGTCTTACATCATCTTTTTTAGTGTCCTCCATGGCATTGCATGGGGCTTAAGGGAATCAGAACCATGGGGGTTTTTTCCACCATGTAAGGAGCATTTCCGTGCAGGGTACTAGTAGCAAATTTGACCTGGCATGTAACTACAGTTGCTTATGTTGTAAACAGTTCCATCTTTTCAAACCACTGAGTGAGCTCCAAAAAATCCTTCAGTGTCCTTGAAGTTCAAGGGTTGGGCATTTTAGGAAGTCGGTAGGTGCATTCACGAGCACCTGCACAGGCTTCTGGCACCGTTAATGACGTATGGCTATTATCGTCATTTCTTGTTGCATCACGTGCTGACAGTGCAGCAGTAACACCTTTGTTAATATTGCTGAATTTGGCATTGGTGACCAGATTGTGTGGTATGGTGGACTGGTTGGGTTTTGGGTGTTGCAACTTGGTTTAACATCGTGGTCCTTCTCGTTGAGTGCATTTTCTTTTAAACACAAGAAAACATAATATATTAGATTTCATAAAATCATAACTATGAACTTTACTATTACACATTAATAAAACGGAATCACATCACACAACAGTTGAAATGTATAATGTTATTGAAATTAACCATGGTATAACCAAATCGACATTCATTTATAATAAATTCGATTTCATAGATAACTTAATCCGTCCATTTCATATATAACTTGGAAAAAATACATGTTTGGTTCAATAACAAAATGATTACTACAATTAGGTTACAAGACAAAAGAAACTACATAAAGCCATGCTAGCCGGGATTTACCCTAACACTTGTATGAGTACAAGATAGATAATACCTGAACAAAGCCTATACTGGGTAGCTAAACCAAAAAAAAGATCTATACAGTCTGCTAGCTGGGAATAACCCATAATACTTAACAGGCTGCATAGCATAGCTCAAATAACCAAATCTAGGAAAATGCTACCAGCACTCTCCTCGGGCTTCAGGCTGTGCCAGACCTTTTGCGGGTCCATGTTGTCTCTGAAACTCGACCATCTGAGTCTATAGTCCTTTCAGCAATTTAATGCTCAGCAACGGGATCCTGCCTGGGTAGTCTGCCTGTAGCATCTCTAAAGTCACAACCTGACTCTTACGGTCAGCCTGACCTGCTGGACCCCATCATACAGAACGTTAATGCTAAATTTTGATATGTACGTGTCATATAGCTAACCTCTATGGGCGGTCCCCATGCCTCTAGGGTACACAGAGCCTCCTGATCTAGTAGTCGTGCAGTCTCATAGTGGTACTGACTATCACTAATAACCAATGTCTCAACACTCTGATATATCTGGGTCTGCCTGTCCTGAGTATCCCCTATCACAGCATAGATATCCTGCGTGTCCTGCTCCTGGACTGCAGTAAGCTCAGTCACCCTAGCATTGACCCCTTCAAGGGTCGTCGGTGCTACCTCCTCAACAGCCTCTCTCGGGTCTACCCAAACATCTCTAATCCCATCAAGCCGAACCTCATCGGCTCTCTGTTCATCTGCAGCTCAGTTTCCATAGTACTTGACAAACCATAGTCTACCTATGACCTCACAATCGGTTCTAGTGGCAGCTGCAGATGAACTCTCTCCAATCTGTACCCTAGGACCCAAGGTCAATTACACAACTCTTTCGATGGTTTTTGGTAGTGTATTGGGCCTGTCTGACCTGTGGGTTCAGAAAGATAGTAACTGCAAAGGTGGTGATGAAGTAGGTAGTGGTAATGGATGAGAAGTGGATGGTGTCTCGGCTCTCAGTCGGATCATAGCAGCTCGATAGCCCAACGGCGGAATAGGACTAGCACGGTTTGTTGTGATAGAAATGGGGGAGATGGTTTATGTGGTAAAGGAGATGATAGTGGGAGTAAGTGGTGATGGTGGTGGGCTGTGGTTTAAGGCCAAGATGTCTTCGACCTCTTCCTAGGAGGACAGTGATAGGGATGCTCACTCCCGTGATAGATATCCTTGGACGTCATCTTCGGTGTACAGGTGGGACAGATTCTGCCGGAAGCCAGTGGGTGCTCATCCTCCTCCTCCTACATCCTCGTCCTCCGTCCCTCATCATCATCATCATCATCCCTATCAGCAGGGTAATCAGCTGGATCTCTCTAGGATCCTCATCGTCCTCCTTCGGGTCTATCCGGATCAGACTCAGGAACATATCCTGGTGAATCTGCAGTGGGTGAGGCAGCAGCAGGTAGTGGTTGCTCCTCGGCCGGTGTATCTTATCCTCTGTGGTATGTACCAGGTACATCGGATCAGAAGGAACAAAGTCCAGTGGGAAGGTGACTGCGGCTCCTCGGGCAGCCAAGTATGTAGTCAGGCGAGGATGGTGGATCATGATCAAGCAGCCGTTATGGTAAGGTATGGGTCCTCTGGATAATGGGAGGTTCCATCGACTCCTTGGTGAAACAATGTTGACCCATCCTCAAATGCCGTGTAAGTGTGACTGTGGACTCTTTACGAATCTGACATAACGTATCTGAGACTCCAACATAACTTATATTAGTATTTAATATAAAGATCTTATAGTCATATAATATTTATATCATAAACATGTATATTCAATCATTGTATCAATATGCATGCATCTAGCCGAACCCGAATAATGCACAATAGAGTATGTATGTCCCGTGTGGGAAACCCTTTGTATGAATGCAATGTTTGAAAAGTTATAGTCCAGCAAAAACATTTGACCTGGTTCTCTATAACCTTGGCCTCTCTTGATACCAATCTGTACACACCCCCAAATTGTGGTCGCAGCTGAATAAGGGTCCGGGGCGTGGTACTTTGATCAATAACACAAGTATAATATAAGATACGTCCAAAAATGTAGTTTTTAAAAAACTGTTACATTGGATTTAATAAAGTATGTGTTACAAAAGGCCCGAAGCTTTTCTGTTTAATTGTTATTATATTACAAAAGATTTCCAGCCCATAACAGATATACAAAATGTAATGCGACTATATCTTTAAATGCAGGACTTCAATATATAACCACCAATGTTCATTCGCACCTCAGTGCTTAATGACCTCTGAAAAACAATTGCATTTAAAACGTCAACATATAGATGGTGATTTCATAGGTGTATCGTAAATGTATATGCAGTGACCGTCAAGACTTTTCCCCACGTGATTAATGGCCAATAGATGCAGACATCACAAAAATTGTAATTAGTTTTCTAAGCTCATGACACCAAGCTCGACATAAATGAATACAATATATAACTATTTCCTACATTGCCCGTGATGATGTTAAAACCCGTAACATCCAAAAATCCGACGCTGATATACGTTAGTTTCCAGTGTTAGCTAGTCACACCGATGGGGAGGTCAATCCCAAATAGATCTATTATAATCTTTCGCGCTCACAATTCAGTAATTGACAGTTCTGATTAATTGGGGCATAGTGGGTGTTTTAGCTACTTAGGCAAAACGTAATCATTGAATAAAAATGTACACTTGCGCCAATTTGTAAAAATGCATATGTTTCTCACCCAACAACCTTGTAATTGAATAATTGTAAAACATGGGGCTATGAACTACCTTGAGTGAGTAAAATAATAATAAAATATCCCAAGTAAAAACGCGTCACGCTAACGCCGAATGACGAATGCAACCTAGTTAATATAGGTCGAATCAGTATTCAAGTACGTTGTCTAACAACTCCTTTATAATCCTATATAGTTTCATCGTTTACTAGTCGTTCGGGCTTCTTTTTTTATTTATTTTTTTTTTTTTGGGCTATCATAATTTAAGAGGTCATGACATGACGTACGAGGAGTTAGGACACTTTAAATCGTAAATCCAACAACTCGTCAATACGCCATCCGAAGAGGCCTCATTATAAAATTCCTTAGTAATATAGCACTTTGATAACTAATAAAATATATGTTCCTATATAGCTATATCACCATCTAATCGTTTAAGTGAAATCGTATTTATAAAGTAAAACGTTTATAATTACGCCTTTAGCAAAAATGACATAACTTTGTCGTTTTAAGTCCGTTTCTCACGTTTCTTACGCCCACGCTTTCGTATTAAGACGAGTGATCATAATATTGCATTTTTAAGTTTCCTAGATTCTGTTGTGAATAGTGTTTTTACTGTTCATTACAGAATACACTTATTAACGCAAAACCCGTAAATGTCGTATCTTATTCGTTATAGCTTCGTTTTTAGCGATTCTTTCGAACACGTTCTCGTAATTGAAAGTTTTATCATATTATTGATCTTTACAAAGTATAAGTTTCTGCCATGAATAGTAACTTTTTATAAAATTTGTTTTATAAAGTATTTAGCGTCGTAAACTCGTAACTAGCGTATCTTCTTCGTTATAAATCCGATTTTCGAGTTTCTTATCATTTTGAAATCCTTATGAGATGTATACTATATTATATAAAAACCTAATATGGCTGTTACCAAATTCGAACCCAAACAGAAAGTTTGAAGTTTGTGATTTAAAACATGTTTTAAGCTTGATTTTTGTACCATTAAGCTTCAATGCCTTGTTACAACTACTTTACAACACTTATATCTTATGTCTTACATATATAAAGTCCATTAGATCATGTTTTTCCCAATAGAGTCCAAGATAACAAGATTAACATGTTATTTACACCATTTTCACTTGTAAACTGATTAGGTTTAAAATACAAACCCTAATTTTCTTATCCATGTTAATTACTTAACCAACATGTTAAAACCTTAACATTTCTTCCTTTAACATGATATACCATCCATATAAAAACATGTTAAATAAGTTCACAAAACTTTAAATACATATGTAAAAATCCCTTTCTCAGTTCAAAGTACCCTAAATTGGAATTAGCTTAGATAGAACATAGGAACAATAAAGTCATAAGTTATGAAATGATTAAGTTTGTAATAACCATGTTTGGATGAGTTAGGAGAAGAAATAATAAAATCACACCCTTGTGATTTAAACCCTTAGCTAGCAAAAATAAGGTGAAACCCTAATTTTTCCCAAGTAAACCCTAATCTTGCAATATCTTGCTAAAACATTTCCAAAGCTTAACCAACACTTCAATCCTTCTTAGAATACCTTAAATATATCGTGAGAATGCTTGTATGATGATAGAAAATCAAGCTATGGATTGAGTATTTTATATGAGTTTTGAGCCGTGGCTATTGTAAGAGAGAAAGAGAGGTTTTAATTTTGTTTACACCTTGGAGATGAGAGAAGTGTGTGGTTACTTGCTTGCTAAAGCATTATTAACTTAACCAAGACTCAGGAAGTGTCTAATGGAAGGTTCTAGGGCAATTGGTCTAGTGTATGTAAAGGTGTTTGTAGACATGGTTCCCTTCGGGATAATTTGTTATAATATCTAGATATTTCAGGGCAAGTGTCTTGCATACTCAGATAATACTTGGTCTTATCTCCTCAAATCCGGCCACATACTCATATAAGTGATGTTATATTGATTATTTTGTGTATTGGGTATAATCGTGGGTATTCGTTTAAGCGTAGATAGGTTTTGGTGCTTCCGGGAATGACGGAACGCATTTTATCGCGAAACGTAAGATTTTACGTAGCCAATAAAAATAAGATGAACAAAGTTATTAATTATCCTCAAAATAATCACTTAAAACTTGCTTGATGTAAACATTTAATTGTTTGATGACCGTTTGCATTGAACGATAATTTTTAGCTTACGCGATTTAACTTAACGTTTACGGTTTAAGAGCAAACGCGTACAATACTAAATTTATCTTGTGAAATTACATAAAATTGTAAAATGACCCTGAAAACACGAGGTTTTATAACGATGATGTGTGATCTACCTACGAATTGCTAAGGTTTGCAAACCCAAAAACACAATAACAACATGCCACGTTTATCAGCAATCCACAACGAAAGCCGCAAACCCCCAATATTCTTATGAATGAATATGATTTAGGGGTATGTGGATGAATATGATTATTGTGGATGAATATAGATCTGATAATAACACGTACTGCTTATGTGGTGTATCTCATTCAAGACACGTGTTAGATACAACACGTAGATACAACGCAGGTCAAAAGATTAGTTGGATCCGGCATTATACCATGGGTTTATAATAAAAAAAAGTTATAAGAGATAAGTTGGATCCGGGTTTTACCACTAAACAAAGATAAGATCCGACTTAATTTTTTAATAATATTCTTAAGAATAAAATAATACAACAATTCCCTGTAATTATATATATTTATAATTTATTAATACTAGTCTCTTTCCCCCTTTTCATTTCTAATAACAAAACTCGATCTATTTTCCCCATTTTAACTTTTCAAACCCTAACCCTAATTATGATATGATCGAAACCCTAAATTGACACTTCAAAATACGTTTGACTGTTAATTTCCATCACTATGGTGCATTCACCCTTTCACCTCTCATTATAAAGAATGAGATGTTTCTACAATACAAGATATTGAATTCATCAGGATTACACTTATTGGGTTGATGAAACAAACCATGTTATTAATCTAGGGTGTGTGCGTGATGCTCCCATGGATTACTCTCTTTATGTTGTATCGTGTTGGTCACTTTCCGTAATTAAGTATATTTCAGACCCTATAAGATGCCTGGGTTGCACGAAATCTCAATCGGGATAATACAAAGAGAATGGCAATTTGTGTTCTAGGCACAAGAATCACAAATCAAGAACAATAAAGGAATTATATATGTTTTTCGTATCATGTTTTGAGACCAGATCACTTCTATTTACGAAAACAGAAGTTTGAGACAGTTAAAAGTGGTTGATATCTAACAGTTAGGTAACTGTTCACCAAAAGTTATGTTGGTTGGGTTTTGGCAAGAAATTAAGGTAAATCCTTAATACAAATTTATAAAAATCTTTTAGGTTTTGGGGCGCTGCCCCAAACCCCGCGAGGGGCGCTGCCCCCTCGACCCATGCCGGCTAACCTGGCAGCGGGACCCTAGTAAGGGGGCGCGACCCCCTTGACCCCTGCTTTTCTATCATGGTCAAGTTCATATTACCTCAACGAGTGTGCACTCCACACTTCCCTAACTCGTCTCCGAGCCGAATATGAAATCTTATCGATCTCTTGTAAATCATCATTACCTAAATGGCCGTCGATAACACTAAAATCACCAGCAAACCAAAGGTGCATGTCAATTCCCCGTTAAAGGTATTTACTTTCTTATTATTGGTAAATAACTTATTAATCACTTAAAGAAGATTAAGGATGATATTGACCTAGCAGAATTTATTGCCCTAGGTTTTAAGAATGAGAAGGTAATTGATTTGTATGTGGAACATCATACGTATGATATAAGTCATTGGGAACAAACTGAGATTGATGTTGACGAGGTTTCAGATGTTAGTGAGATGGAATACATAACAAGTTATTGTGTTAATGATTTTGTAGAAGAAGATGATGCAATGATACCAAATAGGACCATTAGTGACCCATTTCCAAATTACTTGTGCAATAGAGCATTTATAATGAGAATTCTTCTACTAGTGAATGTAGTGAAGGTAGTGTTAAGGAGATACTTGTGCAATAGAGCATTTATAAGTGATTATAATGAGAATTCTTCTACTGGTGAATGTAGTGAAGGTAGTGCTAAGGAGATAAATAGTGATGATGAAAATGCTAGGACCGCGACAAGTATAAAAATGGGTTGATGGTGTAGTTTCTCTAGAACATGACTCTAGCCTTCTGTGAAATAAAATGAAACCAACATTGGGTTTGAGGTTTGTACACCCAAGATAACTTAAAGATTGTTTTGGCCAGTCATGGTGTGGCTAATGAATACCAGTTATGGTACAAAATAAATGATTATAGAAGTTTGATGGTTCGTTGTGGAAGGGATCTTTAAGAGGGTAGAAGTCAAGGTAGGAAAGCTGATTGGCCTACTAAGAAAAGGAAAGGTGAGGTGTGCACACTGACTTACCAGCTAAAAAGGGGAAAGGTAAGGGTGTGCATACTGAATCACCAGCTAAGAAAGGAAATGGTAAAGGTATGCAGATTGGATCGCTTGCTAAGAAAGGAAAAAGGTAAGGTTGTGCAGAGTGATTCACCAGCTAAGAAAGGAAGAGTTAAAGGTGCAAAGAATAAGGTAAAATGGACACTACAAAGAATGATTCCATAATTAGCCTTTGGGTATCCTAGATGCAATGTGAATGCTATTTACATATCAAAACCTTGATTCCATAACACACTTGCTTTAGAAACTTTGATTTAGGCACAACAACATACAAAGGAAAAAAAATAAGAAACTTGGAAGAAAGAAGGTTGGTTCTTCCTTTGTCTTCCCAATTCATGTTGTTGCAACTTGTGTTGATGCAAGTGGTGCAGTCCCAATAGATAATGGTCAAAGTCGTGTTGCTGCAAGTCAAACAAATGATTTCTTTGGTGATGTTGGTGATACAAGATTTATGAATGAGGTATGATTTTTGTTGGTGTTGTCTATTGATTTAGTAGGTATCATCATCAATACTTTTATTAACATTGATTTTGTTGTGTACAATGCAAGCAATCCTAGTCAGTAAAGGCGTAGTGCTGCAAGCCAAACATATGATGATTCTAAAGTGGTGTTACTGCAAGTTCAAACAATTTGAATTTGTTTGTTGATGTGGCGATACAAGATTTATGGATGAAGTCGGATATTTGTTGGTAGGTGTTGATTTTTAATTTTTGCAGGTTTTCATATCAATACGTATTCACATCGATTTTGTAGGTACAAATGGAAGAGACTATGACAGAAGACCTAATTGAGGAGTTTAAGGCTAATAAACTTCCTACACAACATAGTAAGACAAGCACACAAAGTGCACAAGTGATTGAACATGCCATTATAGTTCGTGTTTTTTTAAAGAATGGAACTTTGAAAAGAATGTGCAAATTAGAAAGAACTGCTAAAAGATACAAACCATACCAATTTGGCCCACATGGCAGAGGAGCAAGTGCTGAAAAAACTTGGGTTGTTGATGATGTTCTTACATAATGAAGAAGGATTTAGTTGTTTTAAGTATTAGGTGTGTGTTGGTTTCTATTTAAGTATTAGGTTTATGTAGTCAAACATTGGGTATTGTATTTGTACAAAACAATGTCTTGTGAAGGGTTCGATCCTTACCCATTGCAAGGTCGGAGATCCTTTTCTATCTTTGGTAGAACTGGAAGCAGCTGGGGTAGGGTTGTCTACGTCTCAACCTCCCCATACACCGTGGAAGACAATATTCGGACCCATAACCCGTGAAAGACGGTATTAGGAGTTACTTTTAATGTCTTGGTACGAGTATTTGCACTAAACAATGTCAACTAGTAAACATTATCTTGGATAGTGTGAGTTTATGTCCACAAATTTTATATCAAATTTTGTAAACAATCCAAGATTCTTGTGATCTATTAAGTATTGTCCTTAGGTATTTGTTTTGTTTTTGGATGTGTGCATACAACAATTAACATATTGCATATGAAAAAAAACAATAGATTGGACACAAATTGCAGGCAACACCTTTTTCCTATCTAATTTATTAGGTTTTAGTAAGTTAACAAACAATACTTTTCTTACTTCAAAAGATTATAACCACAAAAAACCAACATTGATACACATTTATAGCTGTTGGGGATATGTCCATATCATAATTAATTATACCGGCCAGAAATATGTAAGCCTATGGGGGACAGCATATACACAAGAGGATACATTTATTAAAGTTATAATATTCTATTAATTATATTAATATACTTTACGAAATAATTAAATGGTCGAACAAGAAAAAAAAGAGGGGTCCGTGTCGTTTTTAGCAAACAAAAAAAGGTGTTTGAGCATGACTTGGAGAACAAGTCTTGAGCTATATAAACCCCTTGACTCATTTCATATCGGGATTGTGAGAGATATATGATATTAATAAAAGTCAATCGATGACATCCTAATTTCTTTAAAAATTTTTTTTTTCAAGGAATACCATTCGCATGTATTCTACTGAAACTATGCATGGAATATATTACATGCATGCACATGATACATGCATGCTAAAACCATGTAATCGTTCTACTTGTGGTTGTTCGACAATTATGACACGTCTGTATGGTGTTTCGATCGTATGACGCAAGATCCAAAACAAGAACAAAGAGTTGGGTTGTTTATCGTGAAGAAAGGACTAGCATCCTAACGTATCTCAGTGACGTGTAGTGTATGCACACCATAGAGGTTATCTACTTTGGTAACTTATTTAAGTTTCATGGTATTCGATTCTATCACAAGCGTATATTCAAGAACGGTGTTCGTTAATTGCTAAAAGGTACGCGTTCTTGATCCTTTTGTTAATTGCATATTCTATACGTGTTTTATTTATTCCGCTGCGTACTCGTGATATATTTAATGGTTAAATAGATGTAAAAACCCAACAGTGGCATCACGAGCCATCGTATATGAATTTGTAGTTACAAGGAATAAAATTGGACAAATAATTAGGGTTCTTGATTAATTTTTTAAGCCCTTTGGGCGTTTTATGCATAAAGATTCGATCTTTGTGCATCAAGATTCAATTTTTATTGGTTATAAAATTAATTATGACGGAATTCATGGTTGTATGAAATTTTATAAATTTAAAACTTTGATGCGTTTTAATTTGTTAACTTGATCGGTTGTTTATGTTTATATTAATTGTTTTAATTCGGCATCCATGAAAAATACATGCAATTTATCGTGGAGATATATGTGAATATATCTTGTTAATTGTTTAAAAGGGTTATACGCAAATTCGATGATCAAGAATTAAAACATAAACATTAAATTTATGTGGTTTCGATCCACGACTTTAAAAGCTAGGGAAGACCTTAGCTATGTCTTTATGGGGCCTAAAAGTTGTATTAAATTTTATGTGCTATGTGATATATATTTGTATAAGGCTTACGCAATCGATTATATCGATGGATGTGGCCGGAGTCATTGGACGAAGGAGCTTTTTATGAATATATACATGTTTTAATTATTAGATAATTTGGATCTTAATTGATATTTGCATGACTTAATTGTTAAGTGAGTTTAAATAAATGTTATTTAGTTTAGTTGATGTTTATATGTTTTATTTTAAGTTTGACTTGTGAGAAAATAAAAGGGTTTTTTTCGGGGAAAACCAAATACAAACATGATAATGGATTATCGAAATAAGATTTATTATGGACTATCTAATGCAAAAGGTCAAAAGTGGATTCGGCTTACATCCGATATAAAATCTTCCATGACTAGACTAGCATTTTATAGTTTGTAATGTATTCTTTAAATTAAAATTTTATTTTTATCAATGACGTAATTTGCAAAAGTACTATATAGTTGCAAGGACAAGGTTCGGGGAGACTCATCAAGACTTCGGTCTTGTAGACACCATTACCCTATAATACCTGACTACGTTGTAGTTTCCTTACCTTGTATACTATGTAGGAAGTCGCGAATGGTCTAGGGTTTGAATGATTTTTAATCATTCTTTAATCTTTTCCCGCGATAAAAAGCAAATCTTTATATTTAAAGATATGTTGAATCGTCAATTTTAAGGTCTCACTATTTATGTATTTGATACGATGATAATAGGTGATACCGTAATAATAACTTAATTGAGAATAAAGTTTTTATTAAAATCTATGATACGAAGATGTATGCATGCTTCTTCGTACATATTTGACACGTCAAATAAAATACCCTTTTTCAACTAAGTTGTTGCCATCCAATTTGTAAAAACACTTGTAGATTGCTCTTTCTATAGCGTGTAGACGTGTGCTAGATTTGCAATCTACGGTGATTATACGCTTTTCCGTGTTGAGACGGTGAGTGTTACATAATCACAGTTTTTGATTGGACGACTTAGCGTTGTTGTGGTTAGACCTATTAACACGCGGCATAGATGGGATGAAACATGCTTACTAGATATTATTGTAATAAAGTAAGTCCCATATGGTTTAGGAGTTGCAATAGTTGTGAACTATCAATCGTTGATTACCTTTTGAATACACCATCCCTAGCAGATCAACTGATTGTGGTTGGTTTGTATGGTCACAGTTTGGTCCAAACTCTTAGGAAATTAATGTTTATTGAATAAACGTGGGTAGTTAATTTTCTTCAAGGATTATTATCGAAAAATACTAAAATTGAATTTTGCGATTCTAGTAATAGTAATAAGTGCAACGATAAAACCGTAAACAATGGTTTGTTTCTTTATCAAAGAAGTCAAACCGAGACTCCTTTCCTTGTAAGGAACATGGAGACTCATTCCTAATATCTTTCTTGCTCCGGAAAGTTATAATAGGAACGTAGGAATTGTCCTAATGTAATCAAACTCATAGCAAGCTTAAAAGTTAAGTATATTGCATGACTTATATTTTCATATAGATTTCATGGTGAATATTTTGAAAGATATAAGACATATAGATAACTAGAGAATATGTTCTTAAAGCTATCAAATGGTAACATCTTAATGTAAGATGTTTTATGAGTTCTTGATTAGAAAAATACCATTATTACCGCAAAATGGTAAAGGCAAACTAGGATAATATATCTAGTTGTTTGTCTTAATCCAAATTAAGGAGGAAATTGCATGCCTAATTTTCAAGTTAATCAATAGCATTGATGGATAGTCCCTCATCTACATAGTAGAAAATTTTGAAATCCAAGTACATTGCTACTAATTTAGATTTCAAAGAAAGTTTTGAATCTAAATAGGATTACCTATTTGTTTTCACTGGTTATGGAACACTTCCAATGTTGTCAAATCCAGTGGGAGCATCGCGATTTATTTCTGAACAAAACATTCATGTGATGCTGTCAAATTCAGTGGGAGCTACAAGGTTTTAATCTTGGTAGTAACCTAGATTATTTCTTGCTTATCTTGAAATAATATATACTTTTCCGACTATAGACACTCATGGTTTATTATACAACGTGGTTCTATATCTACTTGTAAAGCTAATATCTATGACACTATCATATTGTCCACATAAACAAACGAATGTCGTGTTGTTTGACTACATATATGATGTTGTGCCATGCACAAGTGGGAGAAATCTTTATTGTGTGCAAGGTACAACACATGACAATAACAATATGATTAAAGGTTCTCTTGACCGTAAGGTAAGAAACAATATGTCGAGATATGAATTAAAGACTACTTCAAGTAAAATGTTTATGTGTTTTTGGAATGTCCATAATAATGAAGTAATCTTAATTTATAAACTACTTCAAGTAAAAGGTTTATGTGCTCTTGGAATGTCACAAATAATGAAGTAATCTTGATTAACTTGAAATTACTAATGAAGACAAACGATAGTTGGGTTCAAAATTACTTTAGTTAAATATGTTTATGTTTATTGTAAATTAATAAACATTAAGTCCGTTAATTGTTAAAAGACTTATAACATAAAGTAAACGTTCAAAAATTACTTTAGTTAAATATGTTTATGTTTAATGTAAATTAATAAACATGAAGTCCTTTAATAGTTGAAAGACTTATAACACAAAGTAAATTATATCTTCTTGAGATTATATGAACAAAAGTCCTTGAATTGTTCAAAGGTAAAATAATGTATAGTTAACATGTTATATCTCTAAAAGGATATATACATAGAGTTCTGAACTAGGTTTAAGCCATATACAATTTGGCATGCAAATAAGGTTTTATTAAAATACTATTATTTCAATTTTGTTTTGACACAATTGGATAGTATGTGACATAACGAGTATTTAGTTATTTAAAAGATTTGATTAAAGTCTCACAATAAAAATTACTCATAGGAATACCAATATTTATTGAAATGTCTAGATATTGAATTTCCAATTATTTGGAATTATTTGATTTTGATAACTTAAATATTTCTCCTCCGATCATGTCAAGGTTTGAAATTGAGTATGTCTTGAATATACTCAATATAACTCCAACCTAGAAGGTTTAATAGAATCTGAATTTGTTTAAAAGTTCTTATGAAGAATGATATTACAAAACTAAACTCAAGATATCAAATGTATTTGTATTGTTATACTCATGCTAAGTAATTATAGAAGAGTCTTTATATTACAAAAGTAAGTGGAAGCGTTTTAGATCTGGAGAGATAAAAAATACAAAATACATAACCTTTCTAAACACACAAGTGAATATCATATGAGGCTTTACAAGAAATGTTACGTGTAAATGTTAAACATCATAATGATATAATTCTCATTCATCGATCGTAGGATACCTCAAATACTTGATTGATATATGTTATTTCAATATTGAGGAATATGAGTCACAGGATCATGGGAACCTGTTAAAGATGCATTATTGAATTTTGAATTTGGTATTATTGTGTAACCTATATATGCATTGTTGTAATTTTGAATATGACAAAATGACTCTAAACTATGAATGTTAAGATGTTGTCCACGGGATAATCAATTTTGGAACTTGATTGATCTTTAACTAAACAGTTAAACTGTAAAGTTAGAATGAGTTTTAATTCTTCAAAGAGAAGAAAAACCCAAGTGGTTTGGTTCTTGGTTTAAAACTCATAAGGATAATGTGTTATACATATTTAATGCATGCATTATGATAAGATTTCAATCATACCCAAGCAATTGATTATAATTAAATATTCTTTCTATGCGCATTAATTATATAAAGATGGTTGATAATCATACTAGGATTCATATTGATGCAATATGACAACGGAATTTAAAACACTTCCTTAAATGATTACTATTGTAAGGACGGTTAGTAATCAAAGGAGTTTATGAATTCATATAATCTTTATGAAGTGTACAAGAGACAAGAATCCAAGTATGGATTATTGCAAGCATCTAGGAGAATAATCTTAAGTTTATTGTTAAATAAAGATAACTCCTGAGTATTTCTAAAAGCTAGTATGTTCAGGTTTCCTTCACCTAAAAGATTTAGGAAATAAAACATACAACCCTGAAATATATGTTTATTGCTATAAAAATATACGGTATATAAATCTAACACAATTTGACATACCATTTATAAAGTCTAAATGGATAGATATCTTTTGATAAGATAGAACATGAATGAAATCTTAAGTTAGACTAAAGGATTCATTATGTATATTAGCCGTAGAAATATTTTTTTCATTCGTTTTTATTTTTCGTAATTGTCATGCATTTTCTTTCGTACCTTACATAAAATTATTACGACAATGTTTAGTACTTATTGTTCATTCTAGACGTACTCAATTAAAATTTTTCAGAAAAGTACACGATTATCGAGAACATTTTAACTGTTTCGTTTTTACTTCGTGGTTTCGCCTTAACTTTTGTTTTATTTTACGTTAACACCCGTTAGCCTCAAAACTACCTACCTATCTTAAAATTTATACACTAAACATCAAATTTTACAAAATTTTAAACTCAAAAATCATTCACAACCACCTCTAGGTGGCGTGGCAAGAGGGGGTGCAAGGACTAGGACAAGTGTCCTAGTCCCTTGCATGTCTTGATCATACAAAACCAACTTGCTCTTCATTTCTCTCATAGTTCAACCAAGTTTTACACACATCTTTGTTTTCTCTCCTCCCTAGCCGGCCACTACTACCACTCAAACACCCATTTCATATAAAAATTCTAAGATCAAAAATTACTACACCAACTAAGAAGATACCCTAAGTATAACCCTACATTTTGAAGATGAATTAAAGAAGTTAAAAGAAGGTTTTTACACACATTTGGGGCTGAAGTCATTGAAGATTTTATGGAGTCATTTGTGTCATAATAAGGTGGTGTCAAAAACATTTGGGTAAAGATTCAAGACTTGGTGTGAAGGAGTCATTTTGTTTTGGGTGATAATCATCATTTACATCATTTTGTGGGTATAAATCTCTACTTATTTTTGTTATTCTTGTATTTTATTTATAAATGTAAATGTAAATATGATAAATATGATGATCAAAAGTTTATTGGGGTTTTGTGTGTACTAGATTAGGTTAAAAATGGATAAACCTAACTTAAAACATGGTGGAAATCACTAGAAAAATTAGGGCAGAAGTAAACAGAAAGTTTGACATTTTTGAGTATGATAAATAACTGATTTGACTCATCTAAGTTGTGGACAATTGTTTTGTGAGCTAGTAGCAATTTGAATCAACACTTGAATGCAAAAATTGCATGAGTTATGACCATTTTACCAAAAGTAAGCAAATCTGACCTTGCTGGACAGAACGTATAAAAAGTCATGATTTCGTACTGAGTTGGTTAAAAACCTATAACTATGAGACCTAGATAAAATCATGTAGGATCTGTACCAATTGGATGATCAACCAATTCATTATGGTTTGAAAATGGCATCAAAAATGGTAAAAGTGAGTTTTCAGCCAAAAATGATAATTTGACTTTTGTATAAAGAAATGACTTTAAGTATATGTCCACTCAAAATTAAGTATAAAAATAACTTATAATCTATAATGTACACTTAAAAATGAAACTAGAAATATAAATTTTATAAGTATATTATTTATGGTTTAAGAGATACAACTATTTTTGTAAACATAAACATATATAAAACTTTTTACGTCTATATCCATACTAAAAATTGTATGAAGGCCCGCTAAATAATTATTCATTTGAAAATGTTTTGTAAAACGTTGTATGATGTTGTTAAACTTATTGGGACTGTGATGTAAACTTATTTATAAATGAATGAAGATTTTTCTTAAAAACGCCTCATTTTGAAGTCGTTTTCTATGATTTAGTTATTGTGCTATGATGTAACACCATTGGACCCATTCCGCTGACCGAGCTAAATTGAGGGTTGTTACAGGATATGGTATCAAGAGCTTAATTAAAGAGGCACAAAAGTATCCAAAAAGAAAAAATGACAAAAGAATTTTTGAAATCATTTTGTATAACGGTGCTAGAAGAATCTTCGTATTACGACAAGACCTGATTGAGAAGTTTTATTATTGGAATAAATATATGAATTTATATACGTTGTAAGTTATTAAATGTAATTAAGTAATTATTTTAATACTAATACGAGATATTAAAACGACGCAGATTGTCCATAAGAACCCTAACTCCCTAACGAGCCCTTAACAAAGCTATTCCCGAAGTGAAACCAGTATTTCCCGAACCGAACCACGTGAGGAGCCATAACCTAACAAATAGGTTGACATTCCCGATGTATGAGGAGTAGTAGATTATGATTGGGATGATGAAGAAGAACCTGAAGAAGAACCTGAGGAAAAACCCGAAGAAGAACCGGAACCAAATAATGGGCATGGGAATCAGTTTGCCTAACATCCTAACCCACAGCCTGGTAATATGAATGGTTGGTTAAAGGAGGATGACGATATGAATGAGAATGTTTAATGATGAGATATCATGACAAGAGGATTCGAGATTGAGGTTGATGATGAGGCAGAGTTGATCTTTCCTTATGAGGTGGAGGGTGACCAAACCCCGCCCCCACCTGCCGAGTCTTTTGATTCCGAGCCACCTATTGCTGAGCCACCTAATGCAGAGTCATCTGATTCTGTATCGTGATTCCTGAGGTCATCTGATTCTGATTCGGAGGACGAGGAGGCTTGATATTGCACCTGGGACCTACTGTTTGGGACTGCTACCCAAATGCGTTTGCTAATCCGTGCATTCGCAGGGGTTACTAGTATGAGAGTGGCAGAGTCATCTGCTGTACCCGTGACTCATCTATGTTATTGGATTGGAACCTTGCATTGAGGCGTACTTGAGGCTACCGTACCGAGCTAGACTTATTGAGGCCGAGGTGGGTACCAACCGTACTGAGACTGCTCTTTTGGACTCGAAGATTAAGATAGGTGAGAAAGAAAGAAAGATACTTGATCATGACTTGGGTAACGTTGAAAAGACTTTGAGTAATGTGGTTGAGAGGTTGAAGATTCTTGAGAGTAGGGAAAATGCAACTTTGAAGAAGAAGTTGGAGGATAAGGAGATGCAGTTAGTGATTGCTCGCATGGATTGTGCTAGTGCGGAGCGGAGGTTGCATGAGTCCATTGGTTGGAACAGGAGGTTTTATTGGGAGATGGTTCTTAAGGGAGCAGTTCCTAAGCCGCCCTCTAATGAGGAAGATGATGGACGTCCGAGGAAGAAGTCAAAGAAGTCGGACAGGGATGATGGGCCTTCTGAGCCACGGGGACCACCTAGTGACTCTTAGTAGATTAGTATATCATTTGTAGTATCTTTTGTAAATCACTAACTAAACTGCGATGTCAGTTAGTAGGACTAGTCTTTTGGAGTTGTATAGCATTAGATGGTGACATGTAATGTATGACAATGCAACTTGTAACTTGTTGGTGATTAATGAAATGACTATCTTTTGGTTCTAATTCTATGTTGTGTTGTTGTTACCTTTCTTTTATTGTTTCTTCTAAATTGTTCCTTTTGCTTAATACAATCATTGAATGAATACTCATTATGATTTGATTTGTGTTGTAACAGGATCATGCCGCCAAAACCTATGTCTGAGGCTCGTATGCGCGAGATTATTAGAGACCAAGTTACCACATCCATGAATGAATTTATGGCAAACATGAACCGTGGAGCCGGTGGTGCTGGAGCCGGTGGTGCTGGAGCCGGTGGTGCTGGAGCCGGTGGTGATGGAGCCGGTGGTGCTGGAGCCGGTGGTGCTGGAGCCGGTGGCGCCGGACCAGTGGAAGCTGAAGTTACTGGGTGTACTTACATGACCTTCATGAAGTGTAATCCACACACTTTTAAAGGCACTGAAGGTGCCGTGGGTTTATGTCAGTGGTTTGAGAAATTGGAATCTGTGTTTCGAATAAGTGACTGTAGGGAAAAGGATAAGGTGAAATTTGCAACCGCCACTCTCCAAGGTCGTGCGTTGACTTGGTGGAATGGAAGAACTGCTTCCATGGGTATTGATGCTGCTAATGGTACTCCATGGGCTGAAGTAAGAAAGTGGATGACCGAGGAGTTTTGTCCTCGAAGTGTGTTGCAAAGACTAGAGCAAGAATTGTACAATTTGAAATTAAAAGGGACTGACATTGATGGATATACAAACCGATTCCATGAACTGGCCCTGTTGTGTCCCAGAATGGTAGAGCCTGAGCAGGTGAAGGTAGAGCAATACATTCGTGGATTATCGAAGAACATATGTGGTGATGTGACCTCGTCGCAACCAGCTACTATTGATCATGCTATCCGTATGGCTTATCAGCTTATGGGACAAATAATCCAAGATAAAAATGATGAGGTTCATGAAGATGAAAAGAGAAAGGGTGAAGGAGATCGTGGTGGTCGTGGTGACAACCGACGTGACTACAACAACCGACAAAACCAAAGAAGGGCTAATGCTGGAGCCTTGACCAATGCTGTATCAAATGACAACGAGGTTAGTCCGAAATGCAAGAACAAGAAGCATAATGGGGATTGCTGGAAGTGCGGTAAGTGTGGTAAGTTAGGGCACAAGACTGCTGCTTGTAGGTGCCTCGACAAGAAAGATGTGACTTGTTTTAATTGCAACGAAAAGGGTCACCTAAAGAGAGATTGCCCTACATTGAAAAAGAATGGTCAAGGTGGAAATAATCGTGGAGCTGTTTACAAGTTAGGAGCTGTGGATGCTCAGCAAGATCTGAAAGTCGTTACTGGTACGTTCTTACTTAACAACCGATATGCTACTGCTTTATTTGATTCGGGTGCCGATAAAAGTTTTGTATCTACAAATTTTAGTACCCTTATTGATATTAAACCGGTTGAGTTAGATACTAGCTATGAAGTCGAACTGGCTGACGGAAAAGTAGTAAGTGCCAATAATGTATTAATAGGATGTACACTTAACCTTTTAAACTATTCTTTTCCAATCAACTTGATGGTAATAGAACTGGGAAGTTTTGATATCATTATTAGGATGGATTGGTTATCAAGATATGATGCTGCTATTTTATGTGGAGAGAAAAAGGTTAGGATTCCCCTAGAAGGTAAGACGTTGGTTATCGAAGGCGATAGAAATAATTCTCGATTGAAGATCGTTTCTTGCATTAAGGCTCAAAAGTATATCGAGAAGGGTTGTGAGCTATTCTTAGCTCAAGTAACTGAACAAGAATCGAAGGAGAAGCGATTAGAAGATGTTCCTGTTATCCAAGATTTTCCCGAGGTATTTCCCGATGAATTACCTGGACTTCCGCCACCCAGGCAAGTTGAATTCCGTATTGATCTTATTCCTGGTGCTGCACCTGTGGCGCGTGCGCCATATCGTTTAGCACCAACCGAAATGAAAGAGTTGTCCAAGCAGCTGCAAGAGTTGCTGGAAAAGGGTTTTATTCGACCGAGCTCGTCACCATGGGGAGCTCCGGTGTTGTTTGTGAAAAAGAAGGATGGATCATTCCGAATGTGCATTGATTACCATGAACTGAACAAGTTAACGATCAAGAATCGATACCCATTACCGAGGATTGATGACTTATTTGATCAGCTGCAAGGTTCTAGTGTTTATTCGAAGATTGATTTGCGGTCTGGTTATCATCAACTTCGCATACGCGAGGAAGACATTCCAATTACAGCATTTAGAACTCGTTATGGACACTATGAGTTTCAGGTAATGCCTTTTGGACTGACTAATGCACCTGTAGTATTCATGGACTTGATGAATCGCGTGTGCAAGCCATATCTTGATAAGTTTGTGATTGTATTCATTGATGACATTCTGATCTATTCCAAGAATAAAGAAGAACATGGTAAACATTTGAAGACTATCTTGAATTTGCTATGGAGCGAAAAGTTGTACGCCAAGTTTTTGAAGTGTGATTTTTGGCTTGATTTCGTGCAATTCCCTGGCCATGTGATAGATAGTAATGGAGTTCATGTTGACCCTACGAAGATTGAAGCCATTAAAAATTGGGCTGCACCGACTACACCAACAGAAGTGCAACAATTTTTGGGTTTGGCAGGCTATTATCGAAGGTTTATTAAGGAGTTTTCTCTAATATCCAAACCATTAACTAAGCTCAATCAGAAAAATAAGCCGTATGTATGGGGCGACGATGAAGAGGAGGCATTTCAAACATTGAAGCTGAAATTATGTAGTGCGCCAATATTATCACTACCTGAAGGAAGCGAAGACTTTGTTGTGTTTTGTGATGCGTCTCTTAAAGGATTTGGAGCTGTGTTGATGCAGCGAGAAAAAGTGATTGCGTACGCCTCTAGGCAACTTAGAAAGAATGAAGAAAATTATACGACCCATGACTTGGAATTGGGAGCGGTGGTTTTTGCTCTTCGATTATGGAGACATTATTTGTACGGCACTAAATGTACGGTATACACCGATCACAAAAGCCTACAATATATTTTGGATCAAAAAGAGCTAAATATGAGGCGAGGGCGTAGATGGATTGAACTTCTGAGTGACTACGATTGTGTTATTCGTTATCACCCGGGAAAGGCGAATGTGGTCGCTGATGCGTTGAGCAGGAAGGATAAGGAGCCGATTCGAGTGCGTGCTTTAGTGGTAACGGTACATAACAATTTACCCGAACAAATTCGAAATGCACAAGTTGAAGCGTGCAAGCAGGAAAACATTGGTGCCGAAGGATTCCGTGGCGAAGGGGAGCCGTTTGAAGTTAGATCCGATGGTACGAAATGTCTGAAGGGACGAGTATGGTTACCATTATTTGGAGGATTGAGAGACCTAATCATGTTGGAATCTCATAAATCAAAATATTAATTCATCCTGGATCGGATAAAATCTTCCTTGATTTGGAGGAAAGTTATACTGGTGGCCGAAGATGAAAGCTGATATTGCAACATATGTCAGTAAGTGCTTGACATGTGCTAAAGTCAAGGCTGAACACCAAAAGCCGTCAGGATTACTTCAGCAGCCGGAAATCCCTGTTTGGAAATGGGAGAGAATTACAATGGATTTCATTACAAAGCTTCCAAGAACACCATCTGGATATGATTCAATTTGGGTCATTGTTGACCGATTAACTAAATCTGCTACTTCTAATCAAATGAATGAGAAGTATAAAATGGAGAAGCTCACTCGATTGTATTTGAAGGAGATTGTTTATAGGCATGGGGTGCCTGTGTCGATTATTTCAGTCAGAGACCCTCATTTCACGTCAAGGTTTTGGAGATCTCTTTAAAAATCTTTGGAGACATTTAGATATGAGCAACTGCATTTCCATCCCTGAAACGGGGTCTGAGTGAAAGGACGATACAAAAACATTGGAAGACATGATTGCGTGCTTGCGTGATTTGACTTTGGTAGTGGGCTGGATATGACTTACCTTTGGCTGAATTCTATACAATAATAGTTATCACGTAGTATTAAAGCCGCACCTTTCGAAGCTCTATACGGAAGGAAATGTAGATCGCCTGTATGTTGGTGTTGGAAGTTAGAGTGCCCAACTCACGGGGCCTGAAATGATTCGCGAAAAGACGAGATGATTGTGCAAATCAAGAACCGATTATTAGCTGATCGGAGTAGACATAAAGTTATGCGGATGTGAGACGTAAACCTTTGGAGTTTGAAGTGGGTGACAAAGTTATGCTAAAAGTATCACCGTGGAAAGGTGTTGTTTGATTTTGAAAATGTGGGAAATTAAGTCCTCGTTATATTGGACCATTCAAGATTTTTATCAATATAGGTCCAGGGGCATATAAACTGGAATTACCACGAGTACTTAAGGAATACACAATACAATCCATGTATCTTACTTGAAGAATGTCTATCAGCACGATGATCTGGTTATACCTTTGGTGAAATAAGGATTCGACGTAGAAAATTGATTTCATTGTAGAAATCCAATTGAATTATGGATAAAGAGGTGAGAGAATCAACTAGCAATGTTGAATCCAGATAGTTAAAGTTCGATGGAACTCAAAGCGTGGACCAGAATACACTTGGGAAAGAGAAGACCAAATGTGGAAGAAGTACCCACATCTTTTTGACTTTAACAAGAAAAGGGCAAGAAAATGAATCGATCTTCGAGGACGAAGATCCCTTTTTAGGGGGAAATGCTATGACAATCCGTCAATTTCAGGTCGTTATTTTATTCTTGAGTATTAAATATAATTTTCATTTTTATGTTGAGATGTGGACTCACTATTAACCGGAAGAAATTAGGGTTTACGTTTGCAAATTAAGTAACTTCAATGAAGAACCATAGAATCCTACGTTAAGTATCAACGTTCATGTTATCTAATTTCTGTAGAAACATTTTTAGTACATTCGTTTTTATTTTTCGTGTTTCGTACTATTTTTACTTTTTACGAAAAACGACTACAAGTCGTACCTTTTTAAATATCGAACTTTGAAAATAACCGCATTTGCAAATTGTGGGACAAGTTTTAATAAAAACTCATCCCACTTACCCTTGTAGGGGGCGGCACTAAAGGGATCACATGGTTTACCATGTGGCCATCTCTCATTATTTCATTTGCATGATTGGAACATACAATGAAAAAACAACCAAGTTGGCTATTCATTTCTTTCATAGTTCATCAAAAATTTCACACACACTCTCTTGTCCTCTCCTCCTTTGCCGACCACCCTCATCACCATAACACCATTTTCATCAAATTTTTACTACCAATATACATTAACTATAAATGTTTCAATGATTTTCCTTATAATAATGAAGATGTTTTGAAGTGATTAGGAGGCTTTTTCAGAAAGTTTTCTACATTGTTGTGGTATGTAAATAAATCTAGTTTCATCAACATTATTTGGGTATAATATTGAAAGGTTGATTTCAAAAATTATAGGGTGAAGACCAAGTTTGAAGTTGAAGTTTCGTCCATTTTCTTTGATCATTTGATCATCCTCACTATTTTTCTTGTGGTAAAAGTCTATAAATCTTATTACCTTTCTATTCTTGTATTATTTTCATTCCAAATGTATATTATAACACCCTATGTTTTCAAGTCATTGACGACGTCGATAAATCTACTATTTATTTTTAGTGTTGTACGCGTTTGCTTGTGATTTCATGAATTAAGTTTAAATCGCGTAAGCTAAAAATTAGTGTTCAATGTAAACGGGCATCAAACAATTAAATGTTTACATCAAGCAAGGGTTATATAATTATTTTGAGAATAATTATTAACTTGTTCATTTTATTTTTATCGGATAACGTGTAAAAGTGTAACGTATTTTTTGGCCACGGATATAAATTGCTGTCTAGGCACTCCCGGACCACACAAACACTTTTCTACGCTTCAACAAATACCCACATTTATACCCAATACATAATATTTACTCAAATATTTCATGTATAGCTATATTGACGTTTTTATTGCATTTAGATACAAAGATACTACCAAAACCCTTCAATTTGGTCAATGATTTCACTACTCTCATTTTAAACCACACCATTACCATGTCTATTTGACCAAAGACTCATCCTTAAGACCAATGACCATTCCCTAAGACCATAACATGTTCCCTTGACTTGTCTACAACATTTATGCATGTATCTTTTAAAAGGATTAGACAGGGGGGCTACACATTGCTTAAACACTTAGAGAAAAATTCACAAATACTCCCTTTGGCACTCTTAGAGCTTCAGGTCACATAGGGCTCCCCAATCAAATTCCATTCAAAATTTTATAAACAATGACACACCTTTACATCCTCTCTTTTCTAAGATATTCTAAGGGTGATCCAAGCATTGGCTTAAACTTTTCCAAGTATTACTCAAGAGAAAAGGAAGCTCAGGGTTTTGTTAAGGTAAACAAGGGTTTTTATTTGTGCATGCTTTGGTTTTGTGGCTAAATAAGGGTTTAGCACTTGGCTTTATCATCATCATAATAATCATAAGGTTTTACTTGAACTCTTTATGTTCTTATAATTTTTAATTTCTTATGCATATGATTTTTCATATTTGCTTAAATCAACCATTTAGGAAGTATTAACATGTAAAAAGAAGTTTTTATTTGTTGTCATCATAATGTACACTTTTATATACCTTATGATGTTAATGACATCATGTTAAAATGGTCACACAAGTGATTTAAGGTTTTTATAGTTTCATAATATGTTTCAAGATAAAGAAATACATAAGACATATTAATATTAATTATGGACTCATATTATGTTACTGACACTAAAATATAGTTATCTTGGAAGAAATACTCTGTACGCACTTGGTTATGTATAATATGATTATGGACAAAACTAGTTGATTTATGGATTATTTAATATAGTTTGGTTTATTATGTAAGATTAAAAGACTTTTAATATTTGGACAGAGGGGACAATAAAAAAGTACTTATGGAACATCTATATTTATGTAATATATATGAAATTTAAAATATAAGATTAGTGGTAAAGTCCATAAGATGAAACAGGGAAACAAGACTTAATTTTGGATTAACATAACTATCACAAACATTCTTTCAAAAATTCGAAAATTTTAACTATCCATTTTATTTTTGTATAGATAATAATTTCAATCGACGATTCCGAAAAGGTAAGAAACTTGTTTAAACGGATTAATAACGAAAAATTTACTGTTTAAAATCGGTGTTATTCTGATAAACGATAAGTCGTAAAATGAATTTTTATAATAACATTTTTTGTAAAAGGTTAGAAACAGCATAGTGTTGATATTTTAAACAAATTTATTCCATATTTTTGGGATTCCAATAATGAATATGTATACGTAAATTTTTCAATTAATAACCACACGAGTTATGAATTTCGCGGAAGGTTTACGACAATTAATACTTTTATATAACTATTTTTATAAAGTTACTAATTCATGACAGAAAGTTATATTTTTGTTTAAAACCTCATACATATATCGAACATTTCAATTAACGAGAACGTCCTCGAAAGAATCACTATAAACGGAGCAAACGAATAAAATACGACGTTTAAGGGTTTTTACGGACATTAATCGATAAAACATATATATATGGTCTGATTGTGACAGTAATTTTTACTGATTTCTCCAGTAGGTACGGAAATTCGAAATGTCACTTTATTGATAAACTCATCTTGATACGAAAATATGGGCCTAAGAAACGCGGAATTCGTGGCTTAAAACGTGAATGGAAAGTTTACGCCTGTGTTGCTAAAAACGGTAATTTATACGTTTTAACTTATTAAACCATAATTTTTACCAAAACCATTAGTTGGTGATTGAGCTATATTCTTAATATTATGTGGGTTACCGAAGTACTATTTTACTAGGGTATGTTCATAATGTGGACCTCTTTTTCGGGATGGCGTATCGACGAGTTGTTGGATTTACGATTTAAAGTGTCCTAACTCCTCGAACGTCATGTCATGACCTCTTTAATTATGATAGCCCGAACGATAGTACGATGTAACAACTATAGGATTGTATTCAATGTTATTGACTTAAGTACTCAGTACTTATACGACCTATGATAATTTAGGTTGCATTCGATCTTTTACGTGGGACGCATTATCTGCGATATTTTGGATTTATCTGAAATCAAGGTGAGTTCATAGCCCCACGTTTTACATGCTTTTGTTTTACAAAGTTTTGGTGGTGAAAAACATTGTAATGTTTTACAATGGGACAATGTGGGTTAGTTTACATTATGATAAATGTTGCCTAGTAGGCTGTAACCCAATCTGAGGCCCATCATCATGAAATGTTAATTACGAGCCTGCGAATGTTATTATCAATAGCTCTATGGGTTTGGACAACCCGGTTCGGGTGTGATTACTATCACTAGGGAATAACGAAGTATTTTATACCATGTCGAATATAGGATGTTGCGGGTGTTTAGAACATGTCACCACAGGGCAAAATTGTTAGGCCATTATTTGGCATCCATAACGTTCAAGCTTCAGTGTAATGAGCTATAGGCAACGTAATTACATTTATATGATGTCTGCATTTGTTGCATTATCATTACCTTGGGAGATACTTGTGGTCCTACAATATTATGATTTATCAAACCTAGAATTCACAACAATTATTGTTGACATTTAATGCAATGTTTTTCAGGGGGATCAATAAAGCACGAGGTGCGATGGATACATTGGTGGTTTTGATTTGGATGTCATGCATTAAAGATTTTGTCAGCCTTCATTTTATGGGCTAAAAATCTTTGTATTTTGATCAACAGTGAACTATGTTTAGCTTGCGGCTTATGTAACAATTTACTTTGTTAAATCAATGTATCGTTTTCAAAGACTTTTTGGTCGTTTCTATATATTTCTTGTGTTATTGATCTGAGAAGTTACACGCCCCTGGACCCATACTTCCGCTGAGACCCAATTTGGGGGTTGTGTTACATATGGTATGAAGACTACTAAGGTATAAAGAACCAAGTCAAATGTTTTTGCTGGACTTATTACCGTTTTTAAACATCGAATTCATACAACGGGGTTTTACCGGGAACATACATATGTGCATTCATTAATGCATTACATACTTGTTGCATAGTTGGTTGGACTAGATGCATTCATAATGATATACATGTTATGATATAAATGTATAGTGCTATTAAGAGTCTATATATAATATACCATATATAAGCCATTCTGCTGGGTTCATAGTAGTCATGTCAGCTGAATTCCGCAGATACTTTAACTTCTGTTTACTCTGAGGTCGATCATGGGAGTATCCCATCTGAGGATCTTACGAGGTGGCTGCCAGACCCAGGGTACAATGCTACTAGAGCACGGCCACCACACTTGCTCCAGGGTATGGTACCTGAATCACATAGAGCTGGAGGATCTTGTACATGTGTACATTTCCGGAGCCTGAACATTCTGAGGACTTTGTGCCAGCTTGAGGATGAGGCACCTACACTCTACTACCATCATTCCTTTTTTTGCCATATCGAGCACATATTCATATTTAACTTACCAGCCTTATAATAATATATTTATATTAAGTTTAAGTTTTGCTCGTTTTTGCTTAGGGCAGAGTTATGTTTCATTTTTGACGGTTACCTTAAAAGTCTGTTTATATTAAATCCGAGCCATGGAGATTCCATTGAAGCTTCTGATGAGTGGGTAGAGGGACCATAAAGGTTCAGCCTCTATCTGCTGATGCCTCAACTACGCCTATCACCAGGCTACATTTGCTGTCCCGATCGGAATGAGGATAAGGAGGACCCTGAGGAGGATTCTGCTGATCCAATCCGCCGACAGATGAGACTCAATTATGATTGAGTCATCTGATGATGACAACGATGTATGATGATGTTGAGAGGATGAGGAGGATGGGGCTGAGAAGGGAGCACTAGATCGGCCGACCTTCTGTTGTACCTACAATGATCTTGTCTCCTCAAGATAAGAACCCAGAGGCATTTGAGACTGATGGAGTCTGCTTCTCAATCACCCACTCTCCCACCATCATATATTTGTCTTTTGAGACCAAATCCCGTATAATTACGGATGTCTATTTAACCACCATACTCACGTTTCTCAATTCTCTTTAGGCAGGCATTCCCGAGTTTGCTGAATGCACTACCTTCATCATCACCACCACCAGGAGAATGTTGAGTCAATTAAAGATAACTTAAGAGTATGCATCTAGAATCTTGAAGTGAGGCACACCCCTGGCCTAGACAAATAGATTATGTCAGTGTAGCTTATTTGAATTCCCTAAACTTGAGTAATACTCAGTTGGTAGTGTTAATAAAAAGCTTGTACTCTTTTACTCATGTAAAACGATGTATTAAGTAGTAACTTACGTTGTTGGTTATGATCATGCTACTGTACGAGGGGGATTTATTTTATGTCATGGTTACTGTTATCTTATATTACGCAATAACGTGGGCTCACTTACATACTTGTTGCGGATCAAGGAGTGTAATGATTTTCCCTTGGATGAAACTCTGATATTTCTTTTTCTTGTTGTTTTTCAGGAAACAATGACAACTGTTGATCAAGGGATGAGTGTTGAGGAAATTGAGCGGGTTGTAGCCCAGCGAGTGGCTAATGCTATCGAGGCTATTGCCATTTATGAGACGAAAACCAACATGGCCCGTAAGTCAATAAGCCAGACCGAACAACAAGAATGCAAGGTAGCAGAGAATGCTAACAACAAGAGAAAGTGGGAAGGTAACCACAATGGGCAATGTACTGTAAAGGGCGGGAATTGCAAGAAGGTTGACCACATGACCCGGGAGTGTAGGAATCCTACTGCTGCTAGGAATCAACGAACTCACACCTGTTGTAAGTGTGGAAGTCTGAGACACTTCAAGAGTAAGTGTCCAATAGTGAAGTTTCAGAAACGTGTGAACAAAAAGATCAGCACTCTTTCCGAACGCCAGGCTGAGAATAAGAGGAAGTTGAATAACACTTCCAAGGACAATCAGAACCAACAACAGCCGAACAAGAGGCAAAATACTGGCAAAGCTTACGCTACAGGGCACGGGGATAAGAAATATTACGGCGGGTCCAAGCCGTTGTGTCCTAAATGCAACTATCATCATGATGGTCCATGTCCTCCCAAATGCCACAGGTGCAACATAGTGGGCCATCTGGTCCGTAACTGTAGGAGACCTACAAATGACAATACTACTAACAACCAAAGAGGCACGGGGACAAGTCAGAAGGTTAATTGCTATGAATGTGGGAATCAAGGGCACTACAGGAGGGATTGCCCAGAGCGAAAGAACCCAAGTAATAAAAACCAAATTGGAGGTACTGGAGCACATGGAGTGGTGCATACCTTAAGAGGAGAGGAAACCGATCAAGACCCTAACAACATTAAGGATGGGATCAAAGCTTAAAAGAGAAAGTTGTCTCGCTTTTCCTAATAAATCCTAAGTTGAAACTATCTTAGACCTTATCTCCTTAGGAGTTCACGTTGTATTTCCCTTAAATTTTAGTTGTACGAATGATTTCAAATTATCTATCAAATTACCGTATTATGAGAATTTCGTCAATATTAACTTAGGTTCCTTATTTACTCTTACAAACTACTCTTACGAATATCATGAAATTATAACGCTATTTTGACGAAAATGAGCAATGCATCGTTAGTCCTCAATTATACATGGCCTGATCAACTATGTATAATTCAGGAAGGTACCATGCCTTGCTGAGAGTAGTCACTCTAAAAACCTCTTGTTAAGAAAATAATTTTCTACTTGTATCATGTTTTGTGTGCGTATTCATGAAACGCGTTTACTTTTGAAAATCGAATTAGTAACCCTATCAACTAAGCGGACCTTCACTCCGTCTTATTATAAAGTTGGCATCATCTTACACCAAATCCTAAGCCGAGAAGCCAAGACACATCACTAGTCGCCCTAGGATAAATCATTATCGAATTTTCTCGCCATTAGAGAATCTCTTAAACCACCCATTCAACATAAACTTAATGCCTAGTTTCGATGCTATAATCTGTATGGATTGGTTGGCGAAGTACAAAGCGGTCATTGTATGTGCCGAGAAGATTGTTCGCATCCCCTGTGGAAATGAAACCTTAATCATACACGGTAATGGAAGTAACCAGGGAAATGTGATACGATTAAACATCATTTCGTGCACTAAAATGCAGAAGTACATGCAAAAAGGATTTCCTATCTTTTTGGCACATGTCACTGCAAAGGAGGATTGAAGACAAGTCAAAGAAGAAGCGACTTGAAGACGTGCCAATAGTTCAAGATTTTCCTGATGTATCCCCTGAGGACTTGCCGGGTCTTCCTCCGACTCGACAAGTGGAGTTTCAAATTGATTTGGTACCTGGTGCTGCACCTGTAGCACGGGCACCTTATCGATTGGCGCCTTCCGAGATGAAAGAGTTATCTGAGCAACTGAAAGAGCTGTCCGATAAAGGCTTTATAAGACCCAGTTCCTCACCCTGGGGAGCTTCGGTCTTGTTTGTCAAAAAGAAAGACGAATCATTTTGGATGTGCATTGATTACCGGGAATTGAATAAACTAACGGTGAAGAACCGTTATCCGCTCCCAAGAATTGATGATTTATTTGATCAATTCCAAGGGTCGAGTGTTTACTCAAAAATCGACTTAAGGTCAGGTTATCACCAATTGAGAGTTCGAGAAGAAGACATTCCGAAGACTGCCTTCAGAACTCGTTATGGCCA
>BQNB010004707.1:33702-104334 GCA_026074375.1 Tanacetum coccineum | reverse complement strand
TTGTCTAAAAATGTGACTTACGGACATTAACTTGTTTTTAATTCACTAAATGTCAAAAATTGTAAACACATATGCAATTTTTAAGGGGGATAATAGTGATTAAAAAATATGATCAATACAGGCTAATAACGGATACGATCTTCAATCTATAAGTGTGTTCCCAAACATCGCATGTGCAAAACTCTTTCATAATATGATGCATATGTGTAGGGGGGGTTTTTTGGTGATATAGAAAACTCTCAATGTGTAATAAATGATTTCTCGAACACGTTGATTGATTTTTAATGGTTTTACGGCTACATTAGATATACCAAATGTAACACCCCCATTTTTACAATATAGCAGCGAAAGCTAATCTGGGGTATTACTTCATGGATACAACAATCATAATCATAGAAAATGACCCAAAAGAGACGTTTATTTAAAAGATATGCTATCATCCATTTCAAATTAGAGTTTTACAAAGGCAGGTCCTAAAATCTAGTTACATATAATGTGAATGATAGCAGGTTTTAGCCATCTTTGAGTCCATGCCACTCCATGCCGTAAGTTGCTCAATTACTTGAGATAAACATGCATAAAAAGGGTCAACACAGAGGTTGAGTGAAATTCATTGGTTTAAAATGTAATAGTTGAATACAAGTTATAATGGAAATATTTATATTGAAGGGATAATTATTATGGGGAACATTATTTATTGCATCTAAGCTCATGACATCAATACATTAACAGGGAAGTCACCGTAGTGATATTGGTTAGGGACAGATGTCCCCGTGTAAAAGGTAACTTGCCAAGGTTACCTATTAGGACAAATATAATGCGTTTGGCTACCCCAAGCATGGGTATACTAACGGGAGCCATCACCCCCAATAGATCTATTCAAAATATTCGCGTTCACTCACAATGCAAGTAATTAATGATTCATGATATAGAAATATTAGCGCTGGAAGCTACTTAGGCAATAATATATCTAGATAGCATACATTTGGAAAAAACACTTGCATTCATGGTTTATATCAGGTATCACATGTTTATAAAGTATTCAAAAGATTAAAATGTGAGGTTATGAATTCATTAATTCTTTGAAAAGTAGTCACATTGTTATAAGATAAACGAGTATGCAAAAGAGTTTGTAACAAGCATGTATCCCCCTCGCGGGTTTATAAAACATGTAAATAAGTAAAGGCGAGGTTATGAACTTCACTAAGTCTTTGAAAAGTAATCACATTTTTATAAGATAAACGAGTATGTAAAAGAGTTTGTAAGAAGCATGTATCCCCCAAACATGTAAATGAGTAAAGGTGAGGTTATGAACTTCACTAAGTCTTTGAAAAGTAATCATATTGTTATAAGATAAACGAGTATGTAAAAGAGTTTGTAACAAGCATGTATCCCCCTCGCGGGTTTATAAAACATGTAAATAAGTAAAGGCGAGGTTATGAACTTCACCTGGTAGGTAGTTGTAATAAATATTCTGAAATGAAAGCTGATGACCTTATCACAATCTTAACCGGGGAATGTTGATATAGTAAAATGATAGTAAACAGCCACGTCACGCAACCTGAGTAAATATGTTGAGTCTTAGGAAGATTGTACTTTAGAACTTTGGTTTAAGGAGTTATGAGTTTGATTGAAGAGTTTGGAATTATTGTATCACCGTTCGGGCCATCATAATTCAGAAGTCATTCAGTAAACGTTTGAGGAGCTAGGGCACTTTAAATCGTAAACCCACTCGCTCTCTAAGTCAGAACGTAATAACAAGATAAACCTTTAATATGAAGCTCTCCTAGGTATGTGGTACAATATAGATTCCGGATGATCGGTTTTAAGCGTTTTATCTCAATATCTGGAATGTTAAGCTCGAGAAGCATTAATTAATGTATGTCTGGTAAGGTTTTATACACAGGATTTTATAACTTTTTCAAATGTTTCATTTTTAGAACCTAGGTTTGGAAAAATTGCAAGTTACCCCTGGGGTTTGCATTTTTATGACTTGGTCTTTAACTTTGAAAGATATACCAAAGTAAACCTTTTGGACTTTGAATAAGTGACATAATGAGACCCCTATAGTTATAACTTGATCAATTGACATATTCAGCCCCGGTAGTTTATAAGTTTCTGAAAGTTCACGATATATACCACTTATGCATGGAATTATTATTACCAATAACATAGTCAAATTGAAATGCAAGCTTATTTTATCATTTCATTAGCATTTATAAGTTATAATAAACCAAAATATGACGTTTTAACATAACACAAGTTAATTTAATGATTCGTTAGCTAGAAGTAAAAACGGGTCAAATTCAGGGTTTCAACACTGTAAAACGCGGGGTTTTAAGTTCAAATTCCTTCATTAATCTATAAAGTGGTTATTTTAACATTAGTTAAGCATGCTAGGATAGATTTTATACAATATTTAATCATTATAAACATTTAGTTTAGAAAAACGTTGGAAATTAGGGTTTCATGGTGTACGGTTTTGGATCAAAATGGAAATATGAGCTGATTTGAATTATGAATCCTTTAACAAGAGTATATTTTGGATATATGTAAATTATAAGGCGTGAAGGAGCAGAATTAGAAATTCAAAACCTAGGTTTGAGCTTTCAAGGAGCAAAAATGGTGGGAAAAACGGGTCAGAATCGGACTTCAGCTTCGTACGGCTAGAGAACGGACTCCCGGGCTTTGTTTCTTTATTTCTTTTGCTTTCCTTTCTAACTTGGCCCCTTCTTTAAAGAACACTTAGGTTCTATTAGTTAAAAGGATTGCTTCTATGTAAGGTTTATAGGAGGAGGAAGTGGGGAATGTAGCAAAAATGAATTGTTTTGGATTGCTTTTTATAGGGTAAAAAATGATCTTGGTGACCAAGGTAAGCTTATGATCTGAGTTATGACATGTGTAAGGCTAGAGGGTGATGAGTAGGGGCTAGTAGATGTGTTGGTTAAGCTAGAAACTAGCTTGGATGAGGTGTTTTGGTCTTGGTGATGCCGCGGCTGAAGTAAGCAAAAGAGAGGCCATGTGCCTTCATTTTTTTATCAAGAAATGGTCTAAGTAGGTGGGTAAGCTGCTTAAGGGTTTCTAGAAGAGTTCTTGGGTGGTCATTTGCACATGGGATAGCTATTTTAGAGGGTGGTTTTTAAATAATGGTCATTAGAAGCAAAACTGGTGTCTCTATTTTGGTGTTCGGCACGGGTTCTTTCAAAGGTTTTAACAAGGTACATTGTGGATATAAAATGATTAAGGGAATGATGAAATAGGTTGATAGGTCTGGGATTTAAGTATTTAGCAAAGATGAGCAATTCATTTGAGGTTAAAACGGTTAGAATGGAAAGAAATGGAGTACGGGTTTAACTAGGGCTAGTTTAGGGTTTTTTGACTTTCATTGCTTATATTTTGCTACTTTGATTAGGAATGATGGAATACAAATCTAGGGCTTATTAAAGTTTTTATTAAATGAAGTTTTGGTCATTGGGTTTAAGTTATATGGGTTGAAATTGAGAAAAGGGTCAAAGTTACAATTAGGGCATAATTAGGGTTTTTTGGATTCGTTAAGGTTTTCTAGGCTTTGATTTCTTGCACATTGCCAAGTTAATGATAGATAATGATTTGTAAACTCATTTTATGAGTTTATAATGGCCCTTGGTTGGTTATTTAGGATTAGAATGGTTTAAAACAAGTAAACGGGTTAAATGAACCAAATTAAGTAATTTAGGGGTTTCTTGGATATGTTTTAGTACAAGTGAATGTTAAAATGTATGAAATAATGATGAAATAATGATTTGAATTGCGATTATATGATTGTAAAATAAGTTATTACAACTTATTTGAGTGTTGGTTTGGGTTTACAATGGATAAAAATGAAGAAACGAGTCATGTGTAGAAAATGCTTTGTTTTTAGGGTTTAGGGTTTTGAATTAGGGTTCTTGAGTGTTTAATGATGTTTGAATGTTATGAAATAGGAAGATTTCAGGGTTTATACATTGTATAAGTGAGTTGTAGTAGCTTGACTTAAGTGGTTGGTGAAGAAATTAGAATGAAATACGAAGGTGTAAAACAGCAATTTTAGAGATCATTAATAACTTATACATTGTGCTTTTAGTGATTTGACTTTGAATTGAAGAGATTTTATATTTCAATGCGTAATCATTATTATTGTACATATGATTTAGTAGCTGGTGCATTCACTTTATGGGTGTTAACCTATCCATTAGATTAGGGTTTGGAGGTATAGAAAACGGTTTAGAGACCGTTTTTGATTTTTTATAACGTTGCGAATGGTAATTTAGGAATAATGTAACTTTGTACTAAGGATTATGATGATATTGACTTGACTTATGTGATGTTGCTTTGAATTTATGAAGACAGGATTGGCCATAGATAGAGTTGCATAAGCTTGTTTACTTTAGTAATACCAGTTACCTGCTTAATAAGATATTGACAATGCAAATGTAATGTAATACAGCGAAAAATTTCCCCGGTATAATTGTAATATAGTTAAAATTGGTTTTGCATTTGATGAAAAAATTCTTGATGTTGTTATGTCCTCTACCCCTTACAGAAATCTGTCCTGGGATTTAGCTAAGTTGAATTGAATAGTTGATGTACTGGGCTTGAATTTAAAGTTAGGCTATATCATGGTCACAATGTCTACGTGTGCTTTAATTTAGTGATGCATTTATAATTATGTTGCGCACCATAATTATAATTACCTCCTTTCACACGTCTACTTATTTTCAAGACCACACCTTTTTGATGACAGCTAATAGAATTTCTCCAGATCTTGATTGATCCTGGGTGGATGGAATACGTTGCGCCATTCAGATCGTAGGGAATCGTTATTCATTAACCTTTAAAAGTCAACATCAAATAAGAATGCTATCACAAGTCTTTGTCAAAATTTTCATACCTAGTGATTTGAATCATTTGAATTTGTACAGATTCGTGTGTGTTCCCTTGTTACATTCGTTGTTTTGCAGTATTATAACAGAGAATTTTAGTATACGAAGATCATGAGTGATGTCAAGGAATGATTATGAATTTGTAAGAGAGTTGCTAATCATGTGAGATACAGATTTTTGAAATGAACAAATGATGAAGGTAATAATGATAATGATTAAGGTATTGTTTGTACAAACGGATTGAAAGAAACTTGTTTGTACGTATGTTATATACTTAAGCCTATTTATTTATAATTTATCACTTACAATAGAGAAGCGGTCCAAATCCTTGTAACTAAAAATTTATAAATTTCATTGTTCAGGGATTTATTAATTTCCTTTATTAATATGAAGAAGCATTCAAATTCATTTCATAAGATGGATCATAAATCATTCTTAACTAAGCAATAAATAACATGGAGATTAGTAGTGTGTAGGGAAAAATGATTTGTTATGGGAATGGTTAAATATTATTGTGATGTTGAATGTAATGTAACGCCCATATAATCAAGGATGATAATTTATGTTGCAAAGGTATGAGGAGGGTATTTAGAGTTTGAGTATGATAGGATTCGACACAAATAATTGTTAGTTTTGATACCACCAGATAACAGATTGTAACGGAATTATTAACTTTTATTTCAGGGATTAACTTTTAACATACGAACTTTACATATGATAAAGAGTTGATACTTATGGTTTCATGTCGCGTGATTTAGTTGAGAGATAGATGTAATGTGAAAATAAGATGTTCTTAGCTCCTACAGTTTCTAGTTATTGATAGCATACTTTGTAGCAATTCTGAACATTTAAACAGTGCGACGGTCTTGTGTGATGTCAGGTACACTTCCTACAAAAGGAGAGGTCCATTATATCCACGGTTTCCATTTAGCCCTAAGGATTTCCTGCCTTCCATTTTGCTGCTGATGGTGATAATTGTTGCGGTTGTTATTGTTATGGTTATTTGGGTAGTTATTTTTGTTAATGTGATTGTTGGAGTGGTTATTGTTGTTGTGATCATTGGGGTAGTTGTTGTTGTTGGTGGTGTTCCTTCCATTCTATATCGGATCTTTCATTTGTGATTTTTTGGTTTTTGCACAGAATTACGCTTTATTATCTTGGTCCAATTAGCATTGTGAGTATGTGTCGTGGATTCTTCCAGAGTCTGAGGTTTGAGAGCTGTAATGTTTCCTTCAATACTTGCGACAGTCCCCCGATGAAAGTTCATAGTTTTCTCAGATTTAGGAACCTCTGTTTGACATAAGAATGCTAATTCTTGGAATCTTCTAATATAAGTCTTGAGATCACTTCCATTTACAGTTAGACCATAAAATTCATCTTCCATTTTCTTGATCTCAGTTCTATTGAGATACGTACTTGTTCGTCAGATAGCCTTTTATCTCAGTTCCAGGTTAGGATTTGATTAGCTTGCTCTTTTCCTAGGCTGGCATGTGCATTCCACCAGGACAAGGCATTCATCAGTTTAAAGTACCAGTAGCAAATGTTACGTTATCTTCATCGCACTTTCTGCTTCGTGAGAATACTGATTTTGTTCGTTCAAACAGCAAAAAGGTTTTACTAATCCTTTCCTACATTAACAGCAGAATGGTTGACAGCTGATGAACTCTTTGAGTTTCCTGTTTTTACTATAGGAGTTCCTGTAAGATTGTTGGGATTACTAAGTACTTTCTATGCAGCCGGTCTGAATGTTTCCGGCTGCTTGTAATGATCAGTAATCAGTTGGACAGAGTTGGCATCTTTAAAAGTTATCGCTGGTTCTTGTTTGGATGTTGACATCCTTTTTTTGGGAGGATTCTATAAAAGAACATGTGTGTAAGAATGACATCACAAGTTTAGAAAGGTAATACTTTAAAGAAAATGTGATGCTTAAAATGCTTATTTTTGGATTTTAAGCACTTAGAAGTTATGGTATGATTCATGAAGACGGAGATAATGATGCAATTGGTGGAAATGATGATGAAAGAGTGATAAGTTGGAAACAATAAGATACGAAACGGGGATTGCCTTTATAAATAACTTGCCTTCTTACTGTACATAGTCAGGATTTGACAAGCGTTTTTATTTATACCACACATCCCGTGGCTTAGGATAAAGCTACAAATATTCTAAGAGTTTGTTGATTCGGAGCCGGTTAGTTGAACTTTTAAAAGATCTTTCCTGTTCGTTTGGTGACGAGCTTGGATTTTCAATATTTGTTCAAGATCGATTTTGTTTTGGAAATTTTGTATTGAGCAAAGGCATCTTATCTTTTGCCTAACTGTTTCTTTGAAGTTTGATAATCTGAGTACGGATTTCCTTGAGTTCAGTCTTTAGTTCGTTACCATTAATACGTCTTTCTTCCATTTTCTCAATGCGGTGAAAAGAGAGTTCGTCTAAATAATTCAAGATATCTTCGATTTGTTCCTCGTGATGTTTTAGATGCATCTTAACTGAACATTTCCCTATTTCAAATATCTGAGGTGGGGTAGGAGTATAAACTGAGGCATGAAGGGTGATATCAAAATCACAGGTTTGATTCCGAGATGAATTAGATAACGTAGTTGAGGAAGAAGATGGAGAATGGATTCGCTTCTTAGGTGGTAGTAGTTCTTCAGGAACAAAGAATTATTCGAGGATAAAAAGGAATGATGGTGGTTTAATACTGGATGGAGTCAAAAAAACTTGTGGGAGTAATAAGATCTGGTGATGAAATATGTAATTCTTTAGCATAAAATGCTTGTACGTTCTTCAAATAAGGATTATTGTAGAAAGATGAGAATACTGGTGGGATTATATTATCTTTAGCGTCTTCTAAAGAGTTAAAAGAATTGGCTTCCAATGAAGTGGGTAAAGAATCTTGAAATGAGACCGAAGTATAGTTAAGAATATTCATAGAGGAAAAAGTATCTTCAATATCAGAAGTAGAGCGGTTGGGAGAAGACATCGTTCTGTTAACAACCCAGTTTGTAAATAACATAAGTTATTTACAGTATAATATAGTATAATAGTTATCTATCTTTATATACTTGTTCCAGAATGTAGTGGCACGGAGGACTTTGATGGCTGAAATGAAATGGGTTATAGTTAAGGTTTTGGACCTTGTTCTCTTATACCATGGCGCTGATACCACATCTGTAACACCCCATTTTTGTAATATAAGCAGCGAAAGCTAATAATGGGGTATTACTTCATGGATAAACAATATAATCATAGAAAACAATCTTTAAAGAGACGTTGTTGGAAAATTTAGTTATCCTCATTATACTCAGAGTTTTTACAAAAATGCATGTCCCAAAATCTAAAATTAATTATGTTTGAATGATAAAACAGTTCAGCCATCTTCGAGTCAAATGCCACTCCGTTAACCGCGATCTTGCTCAATTACATGAGATAATCCATGCTAAAAAGGGTCAACACAAAGGTGACGTAGAAAATTCATATTGTTTGAAATCGTAATAATTGTATTAAATGGTTATTATATGGAAATTGGCATTAATGGGATAAATTATCATTGAGAACATTTATTATCTTGGAGAACAGTATTATACATGGAAAATAGTTGAATGTTATCATAAAGGTTGAATGCAGTTTACTATTAATGTAAAAATTGCAACGAATATAATTATCATGGAAAATCAGGGTAACATTATTATTGTACCGAAAGCTCCATGACATCAATACATTTAACAGGGAAAATCATCGATAGTGATATTAGTTAGGACAGATGTCCAAGTGGAAAAGGTAACTTGCCTAGGTTATTATTATATCAATTAGTGCGTTTTGGCTTACCCCAGGCACAGGTTGTACAAATGGGAGCCGTTCATAAATATACCCCAATAGTTATTCACAATATTCGCGTTCACTCGTAATTGCAAGTTAAATAATGATTCATGATATGGGATATTAATGTTAGCACTCTGGAAGCTACTTAGGCAATAATATATCTGGATAGCATACAGTTGGAAAAACACTTGCATTCATGGTTTATATCAGGTATCACAGGTTTATAAAGTATTCAAAAGATTGAAATATGGGATTATGAATTCATTAAATCTTTGAAAAGTTATTCACATTTGTATAAGATAAGACGAGTATGTAAAAAGTTTTGTAACAAGCATGTATCCCTGCCGGGTTTTAAAAACATGTAAAATAAGTAAAGGCTGAGGTTATGAACTATCAACTGGTAGGTAGATGTTTTAAATATTCTGTAATGAAAGATTGAAGACCTTATCACAATCTTAAACCAGGAAGGTTGATATAGTAAAATGATGTTAAATAGCACGTACACAATCACTGAGTTAAGGGAATATGTCAAGTCTTAGGAAGATTGTACTTTAGAACTGTGGTTTAAGAGTTTATGAGTTTGATTGACAGTGTTGGGGATTATTATCACCGTTCGGGCCATCATAATTCAGAAGTCATTCAGTAAACGTTTGAGGAGCTAGGGCACTTTAAATCGTAAACCCAACAACTCAGTCAGAACGTAATACCAAGATGAAACCTCTTAATATGAAGCTCCCTAGTATTGTGGTACAATATAGCTTCCGGATGATCGGTTTTAAGCGTTTTATTCAATATCTGGAAATGTTAAGCACGAGAAGCATTAATTAAAGTTATGTCTGGTAAGGTTTTAAACATGATTTTATACTTTTTCAAAATGTTACATTTTAGACCCTAGGGTTTGGAAAATTGCAAGTAGACCCCTAGGGTTTGCATTTTTACGACTTTGGTCCTTCAACTTTGTAAGATATACCAAGTAAACCTTGGACTTTGAAAAGTGACATAATAGACCCCTATAGTTATAACTTTGATAAAATGACATATTCAGCCCCTTTAGTTATAAGTTTCAGAAAGTTACGATATATACCCCTTGCATGGATTATAATTACAAAACATGTCCAAATTGCCATGCAAGCTTATTTTAACATTTCATTAGACATTTATAAGTTATAATAAACTAAAATATGAAGTTTTAACATAACACAAGTTTAATTTAACGATTCGTTAAGCTAGGAAGTAAAACGGGTCAAATTAGGGTTTCAAAACGTAAACGCGTGGGTTTTAAGTTCAAATTCCTTCATTAATCAATAAAGTGGTTATTTTAACATTAGTTAAGCATGCTAGGATAGATTATAACAATATTTAATCATTATAACATTTAGTTTTAAGAAAAACGCGAAATTAGGGTTTCGGGTGTACGGTTTTGGATCAAAATGGAAAATGAGCATGAATTGAGTTATGAAACTTTAACAAGAGTATATTTAGGATCATATGAACATTATAAGGGTGTAGTAGCAGAAGTAGAACATTCAAAACCTGGGTTTGAGCTTCAAGGAGCAAAAATGGTGGAAACGGGTCAGAATCGGGACTTTCGGCTTCGTACGGCTAGAGTAACGACTCCCGGGCTTCGTTTCTTGGTTTATTTTGCTTCCTTTCTGTACTTGAGACTTATTAAGATCACTTAGGACCTATTAGAGCAAAGGATTGCTTCTATAATGGGTATGAGATAAGAGAGTGGGGGATGAAGAAAAATGAAGACATAAGAGTCCTATTTATACTAAAATGGAGGCATGGTGACTAAGATAGCTTCATGATCTGGTCTTGGACGTGTGGAGAAGCTAGGGGGTGATGTGTTGAAGCTAGTAGATGTGGTGTATAAGCTAGGAAGTAGCTTTGGTGGCCCCCGACCTGTTTAGGTGTTTGGGATTGGGGTATGCCGCGGCTGAAGTAGGACAAAAGCAAGCCATGTGCTTCTCAAATTTGACCAAGGCTTGGTCCAAGTAGGTGCATAAGCTGCTACTATGATTCTAGAAGGATCTGTTGAGAGACATGTGTAAAAGCTAGATACTGATTTTTTGAAGCTATACCATGAGTTGTGGAGGTCTAGAGGCTAAAATGATGGTGTGGACACCCTTAAAGGCTGTCAAGGCTGTTTCTAGCAAAAGAGAGGCCATGTGCCTTCATTTTTAACCAAGAGATGGTCTAAGTAGGTAGGTAATCTGCTTAAGGGTTTCTAGAAGGATTTCATGTATGTATCTTGCACATGGATGGGTCTTAAATGGGTCAAAATGGGTCAAGTTTAGCCGCGGGTATGTTTTGGGCTCGGCATGGTTTTCAAGAGTCTTTCCAAGGTACATTGTGTTTATAATGATTAAGGTTAGATGAAATAGGTTGTTAAGGTCTGTTATTAAAGTAATTAGCAAAGATTAGCAATTGGTTTGGGTTAAAACGGATTAGAATTGAAGAAACAAAGTCACGGGTTCAAATATGGCTCGTTTAGGGTTTTCTTGACTTTCTAGGTTTATATTTCTTGTACATTGGGTCAAGATTGATATATAATGATTTTTAAACTCATTTTATGAGTTTAAAATGGCCCTTGGTTGGTTATTTGGGATTAGAATGGTTTAAAACGAGTAAACAGTTTAAATGAACCAATTAGGTACATTTAGGGTTTCTAGGATATGTTTTACGTACAAGTAAGGTAAAATGATGAAGTAATGATGAGATAATGATTGAATAGGATTGATATGATTGTAAAATAAGTTATTACAACTTAATTGAGTGTTGGTTTGGGTTTACAATGGATAAAAATGAAGAAACGGGTCATTGTGTAGTATTTAGCTTGGTTTTAGGGTTTAGGGTTTTGAATTAGGGTTTTAAGAGTAAAAATGTGTATGAAAGTTTATGAATAGAATAATTAGGGTTTACACATTGTATATTGAGTGTAGTATCTTGTACATAAGTGATGGTGAAGAAATTAGAATAAAAACGGAGGTAAAACGGCTATATTGGATGTCATGCTTAATGACTCGTACATTGTGCTTTTAGAGATTTGTACTTTGAATTGAAGGGATTTTATATTTCAAATGAGATCTTATATTGCTTGTACATATGCTTTAGTAGCTTGTACATTCACTTTAGGGGTTAACCCTTCCATAAGATTAGGGTTTAGGGCAGAGTTTGTGATGTCCCTTTGTTGCAAAATTTTTTTTCTTTTGATAAACTAAAAGATTAGGAAGAATAACAACTTTAATTAAAGGGCTCTTTAAGCCAAAAATCTTATTATTAAGCTAGAAAATTTTAATCAAAAGTCACAGTTTGGCTTATTTAAGACTTGATGACACTTAGTTAAAACTAGACATCTAGTTAAAATTGTTTGACTCAATAAGCACTAATAAGACCAATAAGCTAAGAACAGACCTAGACCTAGACTCAATATGTACTAAGGACTAGAAATAAGTAAACACAATAAGCTAAAAATCAACTAGAACAGAAACACTTAGACAGTTTACTCGAAAAGAGGTTTACGGATTTTGACCAAAGCTTTAGGACTAAGTTTAAGATGATAAGCACTAATAATAAGCTAAAACATGAAAACAGATTAAGGGCTAGACTCAATTAACATCTAAAAGCTAGAATTAAGCATATTAGTTAAAGAAATCTGCTAGAAAGGACAAAATGAAAAGGACAGTTTGACACTACTTGTTTTTGAACTTTTTGAAGATGAAATGACCACTTTGCGGACTTTAATTTTAAGCTCATAGCTTATTTTGACAACTAAAAAGTAGAAAATATTGAGAATAATAAGACTCTCAATGGACTAAATACTACCAAAATTTATCAAAGATCAGCTAGAATCTACCCTCTATATATCTGCTAATCTAGACTCTTAAGAACAAGCCAATAAACTACCAATACTTGACTGATTTTGATCTAAAATTCTCTAAAAGGTTTTTCCAAAGACTAATGACTCAAAACAGATGCACATGATGCAAAACGTAAACCAATTTCAAGCATAAATTCAACACCCTTAAGAAGATTTTGCAAATAAGAGCAGTTTAAAATCACTTTTAGCAGACTTGGGTAAGTGATTTTAAAACAGGACTTAGGCAAACTCAACCAATGTTATTCTAAGCTTATAAAAACTTGATATTTAGACTTAAATTAGAGCTTATGAAACCAATTTGAAACAACAAAAAAGACTTACACAATTTTTATTGCATTACCAATCTTATTCCCAAAAAACCCTTCTAAAAAGTTGAAGTCCATTTGATTAGCAATATCAGATCTAAATAGCTTGATATGTTTAAAACATGATGAAGATTATGGAGTATTTAAGTGCAATAAGCAAATAATATTATAGAAATAAGCACTAGACATTAAGCTAAGCTTATAAGCAGTTTTGACTCAAAATGGACAGTTTTCCTTAAACTCTAATCAAACTAATTTTAAGCTACAAACTAGGCATAATAAGCTACTACTAAGCATAATAAGCACATTTAAGCAACAATAAGCAAAGATTAAGCAGTTTAATAAGCTGAAATAGAAATTAATGATAATAAGTGAAGTAGATCATATCCTTGTCCTATTTGCTCAAAAACAAGGACCTTAAATGCTTTTAAGAGATAATCTATAAGCTCCAGCTTATTTACATGAGTGTAAAGTTCTTAAGCCTTCCATTTCTGGCTTATCATCCATTATTAGCTTAAGATAACTTTGTGAGGTAATTTAAGTGACAAAGCTTATTCAGTTAAGCTATAAGCAAGCTTAACTGAATAAGTATTAGCTTTTTAAGGTAATAAGAGCTTATTGCTTATTTAAGTAAAATCCAAACACATTTTAAATGAAATTTTCATAAAAGTAAAATAATTATTCAACACAAAATTTAAAAGGAAACTGGACTTTTATATTATAAAGGTTTAAAGTATATTAAACGGAAGTTCATAAGCAAATACAATAAGCATAAAATTTAAGCTAAAAACTACACTAAAAACTAGATATCTCAATCCTTGTGTGACTGCCTCTATTTATAGCTGGTGAATGACGATTCTAGAAGAGGATGAGCGTCTTGAAGCCTCCAATCATAGCCCTTGATCAATAACAAACTCCAAACATTTTCACTCAACATTTTTTAGCCTTTTATCTTTCACAGTGATTTCAACCATATGGGGACACCTTGGATGCCAAGGTGTTAGAGTGTGTTATTACTTGGGCAACATAGACCTTTAGAGAGGGAGGGGCGGAAGGAGGCGTGTGGATGGTGGATTTACCCGTACTTTGTTGTAGTGTAAAAAATGGGAGGGGAATATGAACAGTAAATTTTGACCGTGTATTGTTATACTTGACTTGGATCTGGGTTTTGGGCTTTTATTTCTTTTGGGCTTGAAATAGTTTTTGGGTTGGATTGGCTTATATTAGACTAAAGCTTAGTATAATTCAAGTATTTATGGGCTGACCCGGCCCACAGAACGGGTACGAGTTGGCCCATTAAAGATGAATATGTCCTCGGCTTTGTTTTATCACGCTCTTCTAGTCTCGTGCTCGGTTTTGTCTTTTTTAGCTTTGTTTTTGTCCTTTTGTGAATATCCGTTACCTGCACAACACAATTAACAAAACAAACATATACAATGTATTTTCTATCTGTTTTTGGTCATTTAAGCTCGTTTTTATAAAGAAAAGTGATATGTGATTAAACACATATCAGAAATACATTATATCTCATACGCATTAACTCGTATATTATGAAGACCCCTTTACTTTTGACCCTTGTTTTTACCTTATGGGATTTGAATGCGACTAGTAACGGGGAGATTGTGGACTTAGGAAACTATTTGTTTTGTGTTTTTATTTAACACCAATTAATGTACACCTATACCTAATTACTAACCTTTGGTTTTACTCGAATGGTGGAATTGAATGCAATTATGTATGTCTATTTCAATTCCATCGATATGGATGTGTATATGTGGTTTTGATGCCCTTGTTGGTGTAACGCTTTTGGTGAAAGATTAGAATATCCATACCCTATATCATTCTCTATCTTAACCTTTGGTTTTGCTCGAATGAGGGAAGTGAGGAAAATTCCATACATGTCTAATCATGTAGTCACTGCGTGGTATACGTGTGGTTTGGTACCTAATTGGTGTAAACGCTTTTGGTTAAGGATTGCATTTAAAGGATGATTCACCCTGTAAGCATGTGTGTGTCAACCCATTTGCCTTTTTGAACAATTGCATCTAGACTCTAGTGGTGAAGATTAGTATCATTGCCAAGCTTATGATAGAATACTCGCCATGACTAAGTAGTTGAGTGATCACCAAAAATAAAACACATAGATTAGTGAGAGTATGAGTGTGATTCGTTTTCTCTTTTCGTTGGGTGTGGTTGCGTGTGTAAGCACTAGTCAAATTTATATATGTATAGTATAAATCCCGTGACAATTCTTTCCAAATTACTTCTTAAACAAGAGAAAATAAAAGGATAAATCTATTAAGAAGAAACACACCAATTCGTATATTTTTATACGGGGAAGTATTTTCTCCTCGGGTCGTATCCCAACGAAGTCGTGAATTGAAATTCGGGAATAATTCGGATTCAAGTCAAGAATGAATAAAGGATTTTTCGAATTTTGAATTACACTACGAATATAATAGCTCAATTAAACTATAGAAAATATTAAAGAAACTAATTAACTAGCACGAAAATTAAAAACGTGAGCTAAAACTGAAATTTAAAATCTAAGGCACTTCTTTTAACAAATTTTATACCCAAAAATCACAAATTTAAAAAGAAAATTTTAGGAAAAAGAATTAGAATTTTTTAACTATTTATGTATTTATATGAATTTTTTAAAGAAAAAATGAATACTACAAAATAAACTTTTTCTAAAATTAACACTTAAAAATCTATTTTTATTTTTCAAATATAGATTGAAAAGAAAATTATTTTACAAAAAGAATTAGAATTTTCCAACTATTTTTTTATTTTCTATGAATTTTTAAGGAAAAAGAAATTACCAAAAAATCTATTTAATTTTCTTAGAAATAAAATTTAATGGAAAATAAAGAAAATAATAATTTTTAACTACTAAAAAGTGCAGAAATCTAATAGTATAAAAAATGCCCAATTTTTTACCTAAGTAATTGAAACCCTAATTTTTTTCTAATTAAAACCTAAACCTAATTTTTATTAATCTTAATATTAAAAATATTAAAACCTTTTTATTAACACCTAAAAGAATGGGTAGAAAAAAAACAAAAAAAAAATATTTTTTTTTTTTTTTTGCAAAGAATGAAAGTAAAGGGTATTCGGGGTAAATAACTAAATTTTACACTATAATTGAAAACATTCCACCTACTTTAAACCATTAAAAATGTACCAAAAATAAACCCTACTATTAGCTTTTTTTGGCTTATCTAAAATGAAAATAAAGCTAAAACTCAAAACATAAAGTTGAACCTGAGCTTATTACTACACTCTTTAACAAAAGCACTTTGAACTTTTATCAACTAGATAAGCTAGAAAATTAGCTTTTTAATCTGTTCTACAGAAACTATAGTTTTTCTTTTATAATCTAACTTTTCTAAACTTTTGCTTATTCCTAGCTTATTACTTAATGAAAATAAAAACCAAAGGATACTATATGAAGCTTATTATGTGTACTAGGGATATCTAAAAAGAAATAAGCTACAAGTAAACAAAATTAACAAGGAATTTACTCTTAAAAAGTGAAAGTTCAGGCTTATTGACTGTTATTAAGCAATTGCTAATAAGCTAACTACCTCAAATCTAAATCCTAGAGATTGAATTTTTGGAAATAAGCTATTCTATGATTATACAAGAAACCTAGATAAAAGGAATTTGGAGATAACAACTAGAACTTAGAAATTCAAAAGAAAATATGCAGAATCTAAGATGCTGCTATCACATCTTTGCCAGGAAATAAAGCAATATAAAATGAGAATGAAAATTGAAGAGATGATTATATAAAGCTAATGGAAAACTACTAAAATGCTTAATTCTAACTTCTATCTCCTAATTTCAAATGCTAAAGAGAAGCTAGAAAATGATGAACAACAAGCAGTACTTACCAAGTAAGTACTGCTTATGCTGATATACTTGGTAAATACCTTAGTGCAGGCCAAATTTCTAAGGTGAGGACTCATAAACCAACTCACTAAATGTTACTAAATCTACATTTACCAAGTTTGAACTCTAAAATGCTTATGAATTACTTAACACTTAAATCTATTTTGACTTAAAATGCTGGTGCTAGCAAAAACTTTTTAAGCTATAAATCTTGAAATTCTACAAACTAAGTTTCAAATCCTTTTTAAAACTTGAACACTCTGAAAATCTCAACTATGTAAAGTGTTTTGACAAGCTCTTGTTTGACTTTTAAGGTCAAAAACACCTTGAACACAACAATAAATTACTAAACTGTCCCAACATAAATTTTCTTAAATAATTATTGTAGAACTAAAACTGCTATAATCTCCTTTATATCTAATCTACTTAAACTCAACTAATTAAGCTATTTTAGCACTAAAATCTAAAGCTTATTAAAAGAAATAAGCTAGTTACTCAGCTAGCTTTTCCTACTCTTATGACAGAATTTTTAGAAATGAGACTTTAATGGATTCTAGCTATAACAGCTTTAAAACATTTGAATATCTAAACTAACTAAACAAAATTAAACAGGTTTAAGCACAAATAAGACAATGCAATAAGCTAATGAATTAAGCTAAATGAATTTACTGAAATTAAAATCTTAAAGTAACCTTTGACTTGTATTCTTGAACTCTAAGCCACTTTTTGTGTGAGTGGCTTTAAACTTCAAACCTATATGGCACCTTGCCTCTAAAACCTGAGCTTAAGCTCAATAAGCTAAATTGAGCTTATCAACTCCAAAAGCTTCCAATATCAATCAAATTGAATTCAAATGAACATTATTGAACTAAAATAGACAAATTCAGTATTTAGAAAGCTTTTAACAAAGTCTGAACTACTTTTGAACTGAAGGAAGCAAAATAAGCTATATTGAGCTTATTACAAGTATTAGTAAAAACTTCTTTATTATAACATTGTAAACTTGAAAACGGAAAATAGCTCAATTAGTTTTATTGATTTTAGGAAAAATAGTAAAAGGATAAGAAAACAGAGGTACAACTAACTTTGAAAGTTTAAAAACTCAATTGGAAAAGGTGAACAGTACACGTAAGCTAAGAAGAGAAAATTACAAAGAAAACTTAACTAATTAACTCTAAAAAACTGTCTAAACTGAATAACAATCTCCTATTTATAGATGAGGGAAAAGAGAGGATGAGAACTTAAATCGTTCCTAGCCCTTGATCACTTTAAACTTGATTTTTAGCCGTTGATTGTAATGGATGAGGTGTTCAGACCAATAGGAAGCTGCCACGTCATAGAAATGACGTGGAGATTGTAAATACGAGGTGGGTTTGTAGTTGGGAAAGACGGGAGAAGGATTTGGGGAAGTTGGGCTTGTTTTGGCAGGAAAAATCGTTATAAAACGGTTAGGAGGGAAAAGTTATACCGCGTTTGGTTTGAAAGATTGGGTTATTTGCACAAATAGTCCCTCCGTTTCTTTGTGACCCATGTAGTGTATAAATGAGTTTAAAGATTGGCATTTCTGGCCCTTGTAGTTTTAAGAACAAGAAATGGACTTTGAGTTTGGGCTCTTTATTGGGCTTTTGTGATCCGAATAGTATAGAAGGGCCCAAAAGGGTTTTTTAGTCTTTTTGCATCCTCTTCAAAGGGTATAATGGTCATTTCACTTCAAACTTGGATTTGTTTTACTTTTTGTCTTTTTCTTGTGTCGGGCATTGATTAGGCTTGGACATTTCTCATGTAACTTGTTTTTCATTTTTGTCGGTTTTTGTAGTTTTTTGCTCATTTTTTGACTTTGATATCCTTTCCTGCACATTGAGACACAAAAGAATTATTTTCCATCTTTTGAATATTTTTTGGCATTTATTGCAAAAATATGGGTATTTTATGTATACATTTTATACACTTATTCAAAATTTCCCCAAACTAAAGGAATTGCCGTGTCTACGCCAATTTTTAATTAAGTGTACATTTTGTAACTAACAAGTTTCCAAAATGCCCTTGTTTTCACCTTTTATGGAATCCCTTTTTTAAAATTCTTAAGCCGTTTCTCACATTTTTATTATGGAAACACTTTTGGCATAATCATTGCATTTTTGCAAACTTTTAGGCTCATTAAATAGGTACTCCCCGATTAATAGAGCACAAAAGAGGAAAATTGTCTTCCCTGACTTTTCACTTGACTAACATAAGCTATTAAACAAGATCATGTCAATATAAAGTCTCTGAAGGGTTAAGCTCTTATACTTAATTTGTGAACTTTTCACTCCCAAGAATAAATTAATGATTAGATGTGTGACTTTTCAACTTAAATAGATTACATTTATCTTTATTGTTGTAATCCATCTAAGTGTAAACTTTAAGCCTTGTGAGCTAAATGTTAATAACATAGATAAACCTTTCAAAACTCAAAGCTAAAAGATCATTGGAAACAAATATTATAACTTGATTTTAGAAAATGAATTTTTAACATTCTTTATTTTCAATAGACTATTAAAATTTTTTTTTTTTTGCCAATGGATGTTGTTCTTAGTTCGAACCTTCGTAGGCCTTTCTCCCAATTAGGATATCGCATCAAAAACCGGTGTTCTTTTAGTTCGAACCCCCACTCCGCTACTAACGTATGTTGGGTTATCGCGACAACACCTTCTTACCTACAAAGCCTAGAATCCAAAGTCCCTTAGTTGCAATACACCTAGGCCGCGATCCTTAGTGATGAATGCCTACGAACTTGATTCACGTACATAGTCTTAATCCTTAAGTTGCGACCCATCGAAGTTCACTCTATCATGGATACGCCACACGATTAAAACTATATATGCTTTTTATTATTCTATTTTTGCGATATACTTCATTGGCACAAAAATATAATGCTTTTGATTAGAAATGCTTACAATCATTGGGATTCTTTTTATAATGATATTGTAAGTGAATGGAATTTCATTTAGATAAATCATTATAAATTTGAAACCAAGAATCTTATTACATAATAAATGAATTAATTTTCCAAAATGAAAAGCTTTTTCTAAAGACAGTGGTTTTTTTGACTTAAGTTAAATTAATAAGTGCACGTATGATTAGGTGTGTTAAGAGTTGTGGGAGTAAAGACACAAATCATTCCATATAAGCTTTACGGGTTTCCAAATAAACCTTTGCTTAAAGCAATAACTATATTTAAACTACATCATCTCTTGTTCTTCACATTTTTAAAATCCAATGCATAGGATTTGTGAAAGCTTAGCCCCACAAAAGGTAGGTTAAAGAACTAGCTAGGGCATTTTTTTTCACGGTCAGTCAAAATTAAACTCCATTTTCTCACCAAACTGGAGGTTAGTTACAAAATATGGTGTGTTTTTCCCCAAACTAAGCTTCTATTGTAAGCAAAAATTTTAAAAATTTCCACTTTTTTTCAAAAAAAGGTAATTCAAAAAGGTTCAAACAAGGTTGCGTGAAGTGCAAGTCAATATCGAGATATCTTCCCCAAACTTATAAACGAAACATTGTCCTCTATTATAAAAATAGGGGTCAAAAGGATCTAAACAAAAATTTAATAGACATTGGCCAAAAGAATAGATTGTTAGTCGATTAAAGACATAGAAGGATATGACGATTATTCCCACTTTATGAAGAGAAGATTGGAGACCATCAATGGAAATTGTGGGCATTGCTTTGTTCTTCAATAATATTGAACCATGAATCCTCCAAAATCCGAAAAACCTAGACAAACAAACACAAACAACCAACAAGAAGGGAAAAAGAACAAGCCTCTCTCATCATTTTCATCTGTTAGATCATAGAGACTTAAAAAGGATTGTTTTTGTCTCATCGTTACAAGCTATATCGTCCCGAATTAATTTGTCCTTGGGAAGCAAAGAAAATATAGAAACAAGATAAAAAGATAGCAGGGGTGCTCCCACGAAGCGTTGTTTATTAAAGACTGTCCGAGCTTGACCTTCATTTTCACAACAAGGTTCAATTATGGAGGTAATAGTAGGGATGAATTCCCAAATATTTTGTTATCACTTTGAAAATTCATGATTAATCTCATCATTATCTTTTACAAATATTTGTTGCCCATTTCTAACACAATTCCCAATGGGGGGCGAAAGAAGGACACAATGTTTTAACATCAAGTTTTCTCTCCTTCAAACTTCTTTTTTCCAAAGAAGATGATGGGAGTTTGAAATCACAAGTGTTTATTTCTTTTCCAAAATCTCATTCTTTCCAAAACTTCTTTATTTTTCCAAAAGGTTTACTCTTTCTTTAATGGGAAGGACAAAATAGAGGAAATTTCTTTTGAAAGATTACATGTTTTAAACTCATGTTTTTCAACTTTCTCATTGGTTAAATCCTCTTTAGTGGGAATGGTGGAAGGAGGAGTGATTTTTGGGATCAATTCGTAGTTGGAAAATCACATTTTAACAATTGCGGGAAGAAGTGAAGATGGCATTTAGGATCTCATCCTTTTTTTTGGTGAAGAAAATGTATTCATATACAAACCGATCTTTATGAGGACGAGTGGTTGTATTTGAGTTTCGATCTTACACTAATAATAATCTCTCTCATCCGTCCTAAGTGACATTTCTCTCTAAAAACATCGATCAAAGTCGAGCGTCTCAAAAATGGCTACCCAAATAATGGAGGTACTCGATATTCTCACATCAAAATCTACTTACAACATAAATCGGCCGGAAAGTCAATCTTCTCACCGGGACCAAAGACATCTCTAGAATTCCTTTAGGAAACACAAAGAGAGCAATTTGTAGTTCTAGGTCATCGGGTGTAGATTTGCAATGCGGAAGGCCTAACTTTGTGTACACGGAGAATGGCATAAAGGTATTTGATACTAGCACCTCACGTCGGTTGGGCTTTGCATATTTAAGCTACTAAAAGTACAGGGATGAGAAACTGTTCTGGGTCGCTCTGCTTTTCGGGAAGCTTTTTGAGAATGGACGCAAAGCAATTTTCACTCACCGGTGTATTAGCCATTCGTTTACTTCTTTTTGTTCGACGACAAGCTTCTTTTTAACATTTTTTTGAATTTTACTTAGGATTAAGATCAATAGATCGCCCAAAGTAATGTTCACATGAATCTTTTGAACTTTTCCTAAAACTTTTGGATTTTTACACTTTATCCTTTTTACCTTTTCTTTTCATACTGACCTAGAAGGATATTGGAAGAGTTTTTGTTGGCTTGTTTGTATGATTGGTGGAGATTTAGGCAAGAAACTCTTCCTTTCAGAGTAAGTTCTTCAAAAACAAATGTCTCTAACCTCATTATCTTTTTCCTTACTCATTCGTCACTTTTATTATTATCTTTCGACTATATCTTTCCCTTTCCCATGGTTTCCCGAGGTTAGAGTTTTGCGGTACTTGGGGAAACTTTCGGGTTGCACTTTGTCCCTTTGTCACTCGTTTTCTTAGCCTTTCATTGTTCCGGGATTGACATAAGTTGAGGGCATGGGGTAAAGGCTATCAAGAAAACACACTTAGGGTGGTAATCCCTTTGCATTAATTCTGGATTAGGAAATAGTGGTTACTTGGCAAAGTACCCGAGTAGAAGCACATGGGTACTCCCCCTTTATTCCCTTTATTTTGCATAAAACTCATTCATTGCCTTTTTGAAAATTCCTTTGCTCATTTTGAAAATATTTTTGCTCTCTTTTAAAATCATTTAAGTTCTTTTGCAAATTTGTCAATGTGGCATCATTAGCTTTTGTGTAGGCCTCGAACTTTGTGTAAGAAAGGTACTTAAGCTAGCGGGCTTGATAACTTGAGGTTGTTGGTTAAGGCCCCAAGTTGCTCCGATGGTTAACTTGATTGGTTTGGCTTCACATTATAGTCCCATTATACCCTTGGTTCCATAGTATCCTTGGTTAGGTCTAGAAGCTTGGGGATTGGGTTGAGTAAAGCCAGTGGTCTTGTGTAAGAAGCCACACTATGAAGAGAGTACCGGAAATTCCTTGAAACAAAACCCACCAACGCAGCGGTTGTTGGGAATAGTAAAAATTGTTCAATGATAGACCAGTTGTCATAAGTCCCCTAGGTCATGGAACACTTAAACTATTGATTACTTACCACAAGTTAGTTTACACTTTCTCACGCTTTAATCAGAATGGGAGTAAGGCACAAGAGCTCTCATATTTTTCATCTCATTTCATCTAATTCCTAAAGTCAAAGTCATCTTATCCTCTAATGTCGCCGCCATTTGTTGGAATTCGAAGTTAGATGATGAAGAAGTAGAAGAAGATGGAGGAGCATTCGTACTCACTCGCATACGGTGTTTTGGTGAACATTAACTTTGGCTTTAGTCTCTATGATCTGAAGTCCTTCGGTGGGATTTTGTAGAGAAAATTGCACTGGCAGGGATATTAAGAGAATTTGATCTTATAGCTCAACGAATTATAGAATGTGTCTAATTGGTGCATGCTATGGAGCGGAAACCATGATGAGGAACACTTCTTTAGATGTTCCTTGAACGCTCCCAAGCTTGGAGAAAGATTCTTGAGCAATTGGTGAAAATTGTTATTTTATTATTCGAAGTTTGGTAGTCTTAGAAGCTGGAAAGGAAAAAGTGATGATTAGACACTAAGTCATTTCCCCCCATTGTAAGAATAGAGTTCGGGGGTTCTTTGTCAATCCACGTTTTTGGCATCCCGCGTCAGAGGGAAAATGGAAGAGAGAAGTTTGATGGTGGTTTAGCTTACATCCGGGTCCTTTGATTATTAGTTATGATCTTAAATTGACGGGAATATGGCATGAGGCTCTCATCCTTACTCCTCGAAAAATTCAATTTTGAACAAGATTTGAGAGAGGATTTTAGTTCAAAATTTTGAGCATTGATGAGGGTACAAAACTATAGCACTTTAAAAACCCCGGTGGGAGCTTGAGTTGCTCGGCCATAGAGTCGGTCATCGGCCATGGAAATCGGATCCAGAATGAAGGGGATTGCTCTTGTTGTCTGTGAGAACGTCGTCAATTACGTCTTTCGGAATTGTGTATTCAAGGAGACGAGTGCGCATGCATAGTTAAAATAATAAAAAGAAAGATATTTGGATAAGAAGTTTATTTTTGGGGAGGATTTAAATTTTTATAAAAAAACGAACCAACACTATTCATGTCAGGAAATAGTGTATAAAAATCATATTTCTCTTGTTTTATTCGTTAAATGAAATTTTTTAGCTTACGCGATTTAATTATATAATAAGAATTAAAAGTAAACGCGTACGAAACTAAAATAAAATAAATGGTGAAATAATGACGAAATAAATGGCGTCATAAAATGACTTGAAAATACGGAATGTTACAATGTTGAACACATTTTTTAAGAATTTCTCAATTACAATTCATAATCTTTCAAAAATGTGTGTTCAACACTCCATCCCTCATAAAGTTTTACACGATAATTCTTGTACATTTGGTGTTATTTTCAAAATGAGTCAACGTTTGAGGGGGAGTTTTTCGAAAAACAATGTTTTAATGATTTTGGATACTATTCTTAAATTCTTTCAGTATTCAAAACATTTATACTAATTGGTTGCGTTTTGTGAGCACTAGTCAAATTTCTATATATATAGTATTAATCCCGTGACAATTCTTTCCAAATTACTCCTCAAACAAGAGAAATAAAAGGATAAAATCTCACTAAAGAAAACACAATATGTATATTTTTAACCGGGAAGTATTTCTTCTCGGGTCGTATCCCAACGAAGTCGTGAATTGAGATTCGTGAATAATTCGGATTCGAGTCAAGAATTGATAAAGGATTTTTGAATTTTGAATTACACTACAAATTTAATAGCACAAACTGAAAACAATTAACTAGCACGAAATTTTAATACACGAAAATTAAGAACGTGAGCTAAAACTGAAATTTAAAATCTAAGGCACTACTTTTAACAAATTTTATACCTAAAAATCACAAATTTAAAAAGAAAATTTTAGGAAAAAGAATTAGAATTTTTTAACTATTTTTGAATTTTTTATGAATTTCTAAAGAAAAATGAATTAACAAAAATAAACTTTTTCTAAAAATTAACAATAAAATTCTACTTTTATTTTTAAAAAAAATACTAGAATGAAAAAGAAATTTTTTACAAAAAGAATTAGAATTTTTCAACAATTTTTCTATTTTTTATGAATTTTTAAAGAAAAAGAAATTACTAAAAATCTATTTTAATTTCTAGAAAATACAAATTTAACTGGATAAATAAAGAAAAATGGTTTTTAACTACTTTAAGTGTGCAGAAAACTAAAGGAATAAAAATGCCCAATTTTTATAAAGCAATTGAACTCCAATTTTGCTAATTAAAACCTAACCCTAATTTTATTAAACTAAAATTAAAAATATTAAATCTATTTTATTAATCCTAAAAAGACAGGGTAGAAATTGCAACAAATGAAAGTAAAGGACAGGCGGGGTAATTGAAAGAAATTTATACTCTAGTGAAAACGGGCAACCCTAAACTATCTAGAAAATATAAAACAGACCCTACGACTTGGCTTATTTTGAGCTTATCTAAAAAATGAAAATAAGCTAAAACTTAAAACTACAAAGTTAAGCCCGAGTTTATACTCTACAACTTTAATAAAAGCTCTTTTAACTTTTAACAACTGAATAAGCTAAAAAACTTAGCTTTTTAAACTGAATACAGAAACTAAGCTTTAACTAATTTTTTCAATCTTTAGCTTATTTCTAGCTTATTTCTAAATGAAAGTGAAAACTAAAAGAAGCTATATGAAGCTTATATTGTATACTAGAGATATCTAAAATGTAATAAGCTACAAGTAAACTAGATTAACAAAAGATTTGCTATTGAAAAGCTAATGTTCAGCTTATTGATTGAAATTAAGTAAATCTTAATAAGCTAATTAGCTTATTACTAATCCTTAGAAGCTGAAATTTTGGAAATAAGCTATCCTTTAGACTTTGAACAAACCTAGATAAAAGGCTTTTTGAAATAACAACTAGAAATTAAAAATCAAAAGAAAATAAGCTAGAAAGTGCAGCTGCTACTATAACACTTTTGCAAGAAGATTTAAACTAATCTAAAGCTTGGAAATAGGCTAAAAACAGCTGGAAAAGTGAATAGCAACAACAGTATTAACTGTTGTTGCTGATATACTTGACCAAAATCCTAAATGCAGGCTAAGAACTATGTTAAAAACTCTAACACTAACTCACTATATGTATCCAAGTGTACACTTAACACAAAGTGAACTCTAAAATGCCATAAATCTCTTAAATCTAAAAACACTTTACACTTAAAACTGCCCTGGTGCTAAAACACTATTTTTAAACTATAAACTTTGAAATTCTACAAATTAATTCTTAAAACCTATTTAAAACTTGATAATACCACTTAACACAACTGTCCTATGTGAATTTACCTACTAATATTGACTTTAAAAGTCAAAAACATCTTAATCCAAACACTACTTATTCTAACTGTCACAACTGAATTTTGACTTAAAATCTATTTTAAAAGCTAAAAATGCTAAACCTTATATCTACTCAATCTTATACTAACCTAATAAAGCTAATTAAACTCTAAAACTTACAGCTTATTAACAAAATTAAACTAGTTTATCAGCTAGCTTAACCTATTATTATGACAGAATTAAAAACTTGAAATCTCTATAAACTCTAACTACAACAGCTTAAAACATTTGCATATTCATGTTAACTAAGCTAATTTGAACAGAATTAAGCACATTAAAAAGCAAGGTAATAAGCTACTAGATTAAGCTTCAAATGCTAAAATGAGTTATGGAAGGTGGAACCTGGATTCTATGTAGTCTCAGACAAAAGCCACTCTTGTTGAGTGAGTGGCTCTAACTTTTAGAACCTAATTGGCACCTTGCCTCTAAAACCTGAGCTTTAAGCTCAATAAGCTAAATGTAGCTTATCACACCATAATGCTTCCAAACTTGAACTTAATTGAACAATTGTGAACACTAATAGACAAAAACAGTATTAAAAAGCTTTTAGTGATATTAGAACACTTTTAGAACAAGAGAAAACTCAATAAGCTAAAATTAGCTTATTGCAAGCTTATTATGTAAAACAGCTTATTTCATGAAAGCTTAAACTCAAACTCAATTAAACTAACTTTATTACTTTTAAAAGGAGAGTACAAGATTCAAAACAGGTAGTACAACTGAATAGCAGGTTTAAAAGCTTAAATGAAAACGATGAACAGTACACGAACTAAAAAATACAAAGAAAACTGAAAATTAAAAACACTCACTAACTACTAACTAAAACTAACTAAGAGCTTCCTATTTATAGTTGAGAGTGATAAGAAGATGAGAAACTCAGTTAATCCAAGCCCTTGATCCTTTCTCTTTGAATTTAAGCCGTTGATCTTGAATGGTGATGTGTTCGAACCAATTAGATGTTGACACGTGTGCGAAATGATGTGGCAATGAGTTAATACGAGGTGGGATGAGGTGAGGAGGAACGGGGAAGGGTTTTTGGGAAGTTGGGTTCGTTTCATGTTTTGGCGGGAAAAGCTGTTGTAGGGTTGTTAGGAGGAATTAAACCCGCGTGTGGTTTTGAATCTTTGGCCTATTTGCAAAAGTGGTCCTTGTGTTTGACTTTGAAAAGTGTAGTGTTAAAAGAAGTTTGAGAATTTACATTCCTGGCCCTTGTACTTGCTATTTCCTTTTTCCCCTTAACAAACCAACTTTCTAACTTTAACAACTTTGGTCCTTGGACTTTCAAAACATCCAAATGAGCCCTTGAACTTTGAAAACTTGTCATTATTGAACCTTTGACTTCAATTGGGTCTTCATTGACTTTCCTTGGCTTGTTGTCGGGTTGATCCAGCTTTGATATTGGCTTCAAATCTCTCTCTTGTACTTGTCTTTTCCGTTTCTTGTCGGTTTTTGGTCGTTTTTGCTCTTTTTGACTTTAATATCCTTTCCTGCACATTGAGACACAAAAGCACACATATTTCTATCTTTTGGCATATTTTCTGGCTTTTATTGGCAAAATCCTAGGTATTTAATATATACAATTTAACATTTATCAAAGGTAAATCATATAATTTGAGAGAGTGGTTTGGTTTTAGCTATTAAACTAAATAATAATCTAAACTAATGGTGATAACAATAAGATAAAAGATTGTGTCTATTTAATCATGTATTACTCCCTAGATTGCTTCTCTTAGTGTTGTTGCCTTGTCACACTTGTGATGATCTATGTAATTATTTCCTAAAGCATGAACGAATTACACGAACCCGTCGTCTACTTAGTATGTCGCTAGAGTAACGTACATGCAAGGTAGTATGAAGACTATTACACGGCCCCTAGGAGTTTACCAAGTGCATGTGAAATACATTAAAAGTAGATCAACCATATTAGGGGGCAAGGTAGTATGAAGACTGTTACCTGATGGTATCCTTTCTACACAATCACGTTTCCCTAGACATATCAACAGCGATGCAGACAAAAGCTGGTTTTCTAAGACCTAACGTGCACATCCATCATAAGAGGCAACGCCACTAAGATCTACATTCTAGGTTTCATACAATCATAAATAAACACAATAATAGGTTTAGCCAAGCATGTTAAGAATAAAGCAAGAGCAATACATCACACAACACATAGACACATTGAATGATTAAGTAAACCTTACTTGATTAAAACATGAATTGGAAGAGGTACAATATGGTTTTTAAGCCTTAAAATCGTCTCCTACAGCTGCTAAACGAACTCGGGTTCGTACACTCTTTTTATTCTAAAGTTACACACTCAAAACTCTAAATTCGGGTTTGTATATATAAGAAAATCAACGCGACGGCGTCACGTTTTAATCGTGACGCCGTCGTAAAATGAATCTTCTAGATCTGCATTTGAGTCGGTGCGGGCTGACGCTGTCTTGAAATATGTGACGCCGTCACTTGATGAGTTATGACGGCGTCGTGTATGGCTTGTGACGCCATCTCCAGGCTTTGTGAGCACAAATCTTCAAGAGTCTTGGTGTTGGTTTGTAATCTCGTCCGTTTCTTCTCCAAATGATCCCAAGTCATGTGTAATTCATCCAACTGTCTTCCAAATGAGAAATACCTGAAAAGGAACGATTAAGTACCTATTTTAGGCATAAACACATGATTTTGGGGGTTAAACGACCTTGAGAAAGTGTATAAAATGACACCTTATCAAATATCCTTACACTTAGGATTTGCTTGTCCTCAAGCAAATGGGTTTTTCTATCTAGACAATAACAGCATGAGGGGTCATTTTATCTACTATTTAAAAATATTCTACAACACAACCTCCTAGACCTCGTAATTAAAAGCACGGAAAATATATACTAGCACCTCACATAAGTGTTTAGGATTCTCTCTTTCACTCGGGTGTATAATGAATTATAACATATGAGGGAAACGGAAAATCACACTCATTACCCGTCATAACATATAAATTACCATAGGCTTGGTAAATGATCAAACCTCCACCGCTAGGTGCAAGTATTATCCATTACTATCTAAGAGGTATTTTAAAGGGTTGTGGGAGTGTAGGTGTAAGATAACATATAATGGAAACGGAAACGGATGGGATACATTTGGGTGGTGACTTTGGGTGAATTTGAAGAAGAAGGGTTAGCTAATTATTTTTACGAATACACGCTGGTTTGGTTGCTAAGCCAAGACTCGGACGAAGATATACAAACTCTATACAACTCTACATCAATCTCTTTCTTTTTCTTTTCTCATTTTTTAAACATAATACATCACATGGGGGTTTATAACACGTACCCCTACACTTAAGCTTTTACATGCTCGATATTTACAATCTAACTATTGACCCGATTTGAGGTGGATCAAAATAACATGGATATCATTTGACAAACATATGAGGGTATTGACTTAACTTTTCTTCCCCATTCTTCCGCTAAATAAATATTACTATGAATCCAAATCGTCCCAAAACTGTATTTACAAGGATAAGGACTTAGCACCCGTGTACTCAAATAATTAACTTGGGTTATCACAATAATGTACTAAAGGTGAGTACATATAAGGTAGGCTAAGGCTTTTTGGGTGTAACAATTTGTTTAAGGGTGTCAATGCTCTTAATAGTCCGGATTAACCAGAAAATTATGAGAACCATGAAAAATGATAGGCTCGAAGGGTTATACTAGGGTATCCTGCACTAAAGGTGAGTGCATGGTAAGGGTGTGGGATAGTTATATGATCGAGGTGACCATCATAACAATTACAAGTTTAAAACATGGGTTAATCCTAATGCCTCTTATCAAGCAAATCCTAATACTTACTATGCGATCTCGGGATGCATCACAAAAACAAGTTCTAGAATTTAATATACTACCGGTACACTCATATGAATTTTACTAACACCAGACATTCCAGAAAAGGCGATGAAGACCATACGTACACATCCGTAACGACGGAATAAACACATGTGACTGCTCACTCCTTAACTCGAACCAGGTAAAGATAAAATCATCTTGGGTTACCGACGATAGGTACCCGAATTACTAAAGATCTAAAGGCGAACCTCACATTTTTGGGGTGGAATTTTAAGGGTTATTGTGCTAGTCATATAAATTCCTATCCATGGGACGCTAGTAATACTCGGTTTTCGTTGGTATGTGTCGTAAAAAATTTAAATTTTGGTAAAAATCACCCTTTTATGCTATGTTTCGATATATTACCCATCTTTTTAAGGACAAAGCAAATGACAAATGAAAGAATAGTTTCTAAGGCTTATTTCCTCCTTACACTTATTTTGAACATTGTCCCCAATGTTCTCTGGAAGTACCCGTTAAAACAGATAAAGGGAAAATAAAACAAGGAAAAAAAACTAGTACTCCCCTAGTTTACTCAATAATGGAGAAGAAACATGCGATAACTGGTTAGATCGTCCTCCGAGAATCATCCAATGAAACTTCCTAAGAACTTCCAAGCTTCTTCTCATCAAATATAACCTGTAATCAAAGATAGAGAAAACTATACCAAGCATAAAATGTGCGATTTACCAATATACAATATGAATTTAGGGTTTGACTCGATAGATAAGATGAAAGAGTTATTAAACTTATTAGGTTTTTTTCAGGTTTATACCAAGGTTATAAATAGCATGAAGTGTGGCGTAGCGGCATAGCCAAGCCTCAAGCTTTAGCGTGAGGCGTTGCGTCATAGCGTTTTTAAGGCGTGACTCAAGGCGGCAAAAAATATTTATAGAGTGGTCAATATTAGTTAGCTACTAGGCTTAAAATTGAGTAACAGAGTTACTAAGCCCGAATCCCATACAACCCAAAGCATAAATACTTGTAAATAAGCTCAAATCCATGAAATTTTTTAAAGCTTAAAAAAAATCACGCTATAGCGCGCTATAGCCCGCTTTATGGCGCCTTATTGCACGCCACGCCTCAAGATGACGCCTTGGCCTGTTTTGTAACATGGAGGCCACGCCTCGCGCTATGGCACCGCTATAGCGCGCTATTTAGAACCCTGGTTTATACAGAAGAATACCTATATTAAATGTTGCACAAGTTTCATTTTCAAAAATAATTAAAAACTTTTGAGTTTTCTGGACCTGGGCATTTGACGCCGTCGGGGTTGGTGTGACCCCGTCACAGGTGTGGTGGTGACGGCTTCGAGTGTTAATCGCGACGCCGTCTCCACCGTCTGTGAAAACAAAATTTTTGTTTTTGATGAAAAATTTTGTGCACTTGATTCCATAAGTTAGTTTCTGTATAAATTGCTGTATAAAACCTGAGATTTAACAGATCAATCATGTGACTCGATACTGACGCGAATTAATCTAAACAATTCATTTAACATGTTTGAATTTTTGCTCAAAAGCCGAATAAATTCCCCTACACTTATTGTTTGCAAAATACCTTTGATTGAAATTAAGATAAGGTTAAAGACAATGCAAATCATGATTACAAGATAATTCAAACATAATAAAACAAATAGTGAAGAATTAAAACACAAATGACACTCCTAATATGCGGGAAAAGTAAATTGGATTGCCTCCCAAAATGAGCTTTTCTTTATTAACGAGTCTTGTAGCTAGACTCGAAGTCACACGTCCTTACGTGACTTCTCCTTGAAGCTTGATGATACTTATGTGGTTAGTTTTGAGTTTTTCAATTGTCTCCCTATCTCTTTTGCAACTATGTCCGAGATTCATGCAAGCCTTGTAGTATCCTTTTCTCTTTTCAATGATATGCTTAAATCCCATTTTTCTAACCTTTAAGCTTTCCATGAAGAATGCTTCAAACTTATCCTATCTAAGGGGGATACGAGATCTAATTCTTTTGTCCTTTGGGGCATCCTAAACACAACCTCATCGTCTTTCTAGGCAAACCTAATCAGTCCTAAAGACTCATCATAGGTGAGTTTAGATGTTTGTGCAAAAGGTTTTCCTAGGACAACTTCACTTAAGCCATTATCAATGATGCTTCCCAAATCTTCCAAAATCATAAAGTCCACAACATAAACGAAGCACCCGACAAATATATGCATGTTTTTGGCTCTTCCAACGAAGTTGCAAAACTTGTATGGTTGGTATGGGTTCCTACGTGCTTGAAAGGGTTTTTCTTTTATTTTGTTGTAATAGGCACGAGACATGATGTTAATAGGAGATTGTAGATCTATGTACGCATGGCCCGTGTAAACGGTGCCAATTACACAAGGAATCTTTAAACTCCAAGGGTCACCCCTCCTAATCTTGGGTTCTAGGGTCGAGAAAGGGGGTTGAGGTTCTCCTAACAGTTCCTTATGGTAAGCTAGTTCTTTTCCTGTAGGAAAACTATTTCGGCTCAAAATTGTTTCTTTGTTGTGTTCTTAATTGAAGTTCCTTGATTCTCTCCTCAGGGTAGAAAATCTCAGAGTCGGAAGATTGGTTGGTCATTTCACTGATGGTTTTGAAAAAGAGAGAATCAATAGTTTGCCTCATTGTTAATAGTTTGTTTATTCGGGCAGTGAACTTAGCGTGAGTAGTGTCAAGGGGTTCCTGAGGAAAGGGTCCTAGGGTGGATGATGGATTTGCATTCTCCATAGTGAAGAGTGGAATAGTCAATGGCAATTACAAATAAACACACAAAGAAAATATAGACTACAAGAAAGCTAATATGCGGGAATTAAAGTCTTACTTGAAAGGATTCAAGCAAGTAGAACTAAGCTAAACTATGATCAATACCTAACTATTCCCTAGGCGGCGGCGCCAAAAACTTGATGTGCGGTCATCGTAGGACTTCTACACGAGAAGTTTTACAACTCCCTAGGCAGTGCACCTAATCGTTGTAGTGTAGTATGGGCAAGACTCGGGGTTGTTTATCGTTCACTCTAGGAATAGGTTAGGAAGGCTTGATCACGGTTTAATAGAATTCTAGAGGTTGAGGGAAGATTATTTTTGTATTTTTGTATTTTATGGAAAGCAGGTAAATCATATACCTGGAGAGAGTGGTTTGGTTTTAGCTATTAAGCTAAATAATAATCTAAACTAATGGTGATAACAATAAGATAAAAGATTGTGTCTATTTAATCATGTATTACTCCCTAGATTGCTTCTCCTAGTGTTGTTGCCTTTTCACCTAAGATGAAACTGTGTACACAATTACCTAAAGCATGAACGAATTTACCCGAACCCACTCGTTTACTTAGTATGCCGCTAGAGCAACGCACATCAAGGATAGATGACGACATTACATGGGCCGCCTAAAGAGTTTACTACGTTGCATGAAAAATACATATAAAAAGTGGATCACCCATATTATGGGCGAAGGTAGTATGAAGACAGTTACCGAATAGAATCCTTTTCATACACAATCACGTTTCCCTAGACATATCAACAGCGATTATAGACAGAAAGCTGGTTTTCTAAAGCCTAACATAAACATCCATCACAAGAAGCAACATCACTAAGATCTACATTCTAGGTTTCATACGATCATAAATTAAACACATAATAGATTTTATCCAAGCATGTAAAGACAAAGCAAGAACAATAGATCAAACAACACATAGACATATGAATGATAAGTTAACCTTACTTGCTAAAACATGAATTGGAAGACTGTACAATAGGGTTTTAGGCCTAAAATCGTCTCCTACATTCTCTAAACGAACTGAGGGTTCGTACCCTCTTTTTATTCAAAAGTTAACACACCTGAAAACCCTAAATTCGGGTTTGTATTATATAGTGAAAATCGACGTGACTGCGTCCGCGGTTTTAGTCGTGACGCCGTCATTAAATGAATCTTCTAGATCTGCGTTCGAGTCGGTGCGAGCTGACACCGTCTTGAAATGTGTGACGCCGTCACTTGATGAGTTGTGACGGCGTCTAATATAGCTTATGACGCCGTCTCCAGGCTCTGTGAGCATAAATCTTCAAGAGTCTTGGTGTTGGTCTGTAGTCTTGTCCGTTTCTTCTCTAAATGAGCCCAAGTCATGTGTAATTCATCCAAATGTCTTCCAAATGAGAAATACCTGAAAAGAAATGATTAAGTACCTATTTTAGGCATACACACACGATTTTGGGGGTTAAACGGCCCCGAAAAAGTGTATAAAATGACACCTCATCAATAGTACAAGTGAATATGTGTGAAAAAAAGTCAAACATAATTTACATTACACCCTATTTAAGACTAGTGTAATCTGTTGACAAAGTAAAGCCGTATCACAGTCATCCACTAAAACATGAATTCACCACCAAATCATAAACGGGAAGAAGGCCTTGATATAGATGATTCAGATCTTCTACTAACCCCCGTCGTCCGTCCCACCAACAACCCTCACATTGTCCCCGAGATAAACACCACCACCCAAACCCTGATTTTAGCTCAAAACCATCAAGTTGATACTTATGCTGAATTTAAACAAGCCATTGAGATAGACGATTCCGATCTTTGACTTACCCCCGTTGTCCGTCCCAGTAACAATCCTCACGTTGTCCCTGAGATAACCACCACCACCCAAACCTTACTTTTATCTCAAAACAATCAAGTTGATAATTATGTTGCGAAGCCCATTAGGATAATACCAGGTCTTGCTGGTATTGTTTATATGACCAAGCTCCGTAAATTAGTTGATACACGGGAAGGTAGGGAGGAATCCGTAATGTCTACACAAGAATATATTATAAAAATTATTGAGGATGTGGGTAAGGATGATGATTTTACATGTGCGCCATGACTTAGTGCGATTGACTATGTCAATGTTGATGGAGGGATCATGACGGGTTGTTTTAGAGATGTTAAGAAATTTCTCAAGAATGGGAAACTTAAGAAAGTTGTTGTAGTTATCAAGTCTTGTACTTCGAATGCGCTGGGCGATCTCACAATAACACTACAAGATCTTCCTGGTACAATTCTCTGGTACTATTCATTACAAAGTCTTATAGATGATGAGTTTGGCAAAGCCGATTACCGTAGTAGCGGTTTTTTGATACTTTCATAATGTTTTTCCGTCTTTCTCCTAAGCAATCAACTCATCAATAACTTAACAATACAAAGAAAAATATGATCAAAGTATTCCATAAGGATGGTGGGTCTGCATAGTTTTTATGCTCTGTTATGAATGTTGTAAAGAGTATTTCTTGACTTTGGCATGTGTTACTAACTCAAATTTATTTCTTCGAATTGTTGTATAAGAAAACAAACACCAACATCAAAAATAAACAAAACTTACTGAACAAAAAACAACTCAGAAAACAAACACTGACTAGCCCGCCAATACGGTGTTTAACCACTACTCTGTTTGACTAATCGTGTAAGGAAAACCACAATTCTTCATTTTCCCGCCAAGAGATTAGCCCGCCAAAAGACTAGCCATTTTTTCCACTAATAGAAATATGAAACGTAGTTACACGTGTGGTATCGATTTAAATACTTTGGTTTCATTGTCCAATGGTGTATTTGGGTTTGACGGTCCAATGTTGTATCTGGGTTTGATGGTCCAATGGTGTAATTGGGCTTTAGGGACTAATCAAGTAAGAAAAAACATAATTCTTTATTTTCCTACCAAAAAACTTGCCCTTTTTCTTGCCAATTTAAGCAAACAACAGGTGTAACAAACAACAATCACTATTATATAGGGACCAAAAGGATAAAACTGGTATTCACATCAAGGACCAACTGTGTATAACATCTTATGCTACTGACATGTTTTTGCAAATAAAGCATGGCTTTGACTTATCTGGACATTAAGTGGAGTATGAAACGTAGTAACAGGTGTAACAAACAACAATCAATATTATATAGGGACCAAACGGGCAAACCCGGTTTTCACATCAAGGACCAACTATGTATAACCTCTCATGCTACTAAGTTGTTTTTTCCAGAATAAGTAAAATATGTCACAAACAACTTAAATCAGTCCTAAACAAGTGAAATTATTCATGAACAACAACCACAAGTAGCATAAACATATCCATTTTCTAGCTAAGTGGACTTTTGTGTTTGCCTGTAAAATGAGTTAGACTGTTGCCACATATGTAGACTTTGATGTTTGCCACCTATGTGGACTTGAATCATAGACATTCTACTAAAACCTATTAGTTTTTGGAATTACATAAAATACCATTCACTTATACCATCACCACCTGCACAATCAGCAACAGACAAACCTATACCAGCACCAACACCTGATCTACCTGAACTATCTTGACCAACTACAAGTTCTACTTGTTGTGTTTACCTAGATGCACTACCACTGGCTTCTACATTTTTGCCACTTGCATTAAAAAAAGACCTTTTAAACTTTTCCCATGATGTTTTAAGGTGTGTGGGTTGGTTTCCCCCCCCCCCCCCCCCCTATATATATGGTGTGGGGGTGGGGGGCCGGGGGGGGCTTGTAAATTGTTCCATGATATTTAGATCAAAGACACACTTAAAACTTGAAGCTCAAATAACTATTTGTTGTTGCCTTTCGACCTTGTCCTTTGCATGTTGCCTTATTGTGTCTAATGTTTTCACAGGATTGACATGTAATGGTTCTTCCTTTCTTGCTCAGTTTACCATCTTTCACAAATGGTTCATCCTCATGTTTGGACCTCTTTCTTTTCTTCTTTGGTCTGCCTACCTGGACATGATGCTTTGATGGCAAAAGTGTTGTTGGACATGTGGACTTCTCCTAGTAATTGGTCACATTAATTAGTTCTACCTTGTGAGAGTATGTTTCCCTTCATGTAGTCAACCAATAATAAGGATTTATCTAAGCTTCTGGGGGTGGTGTCGCCCGGTCATTCAGAGCCATATTCTAACAAGCTGCAACAACATGCTTAAAAGGAATCCCTGTTAATTCCCATTTCTTACATGAACATGTCCTAGCCATTATATCCACAACACACTGATCACCAAATGAACCTGAGACTTGATACTTATTTCCTTCATTCCATTGCCCTTTCATTAAATGAGCTTTTTTCTTAATGGATTATATGATTCTGGTTGCAGTAGGGGTCTAAGGGCCAGTAAATTTATCAATAACACTTTGTACATTCACTATTCTCTTCATGCAATACTCCCTAATGTACTCTAAAAGTTCAATCACTGGCTTGTCCCTACCTCTAACTAAATTACGATTAAAGATCTCACAGATGTTGTTGAGCAATAAATCAGATTTTGCTCTACCTAAAATTTATAAATATAAAATCATTAAATGTTATACAAGTCTACCTAATATTCATAAATATGAAAGCATTAAAATAAGGGTTAGCATTAAGAAAATTACATTGTTCGTCCCTGAATTTATGTGTTGCCTGAAAAATGAGATCTAGCCCAATGTTCTGGTGGTATTTTGTTCAACCATTCATATGCCTTAGGATTCATCTTCTTAAGCTCCAACATACACTTTTCAAACTCCTTGACACTTGTAGCAGATGCATATCTCCACAACAAATCCTTGTATGCTTGTCCACACCATCTCTTCTTCATATTTTCATGTATGTGTCGCAAGCAAAATCTGTGTTCAGCACTTGGGAACACAATTTTAATAGCTGGAATGATACCCTGGATGAACCAATTCATTAATCAATTACGAATTCATATGATGCAGTAGTTAAGAATTCAACAAGTGAAGCATAATACTAAAGTGGTGTTTTTTTAAGAAATGACTCTTAACAACATCTTAATCTGACACATTCAGATGGGGTCAGACATTTGGGTCGTTAAGGCTGTTTTTTTCATGTCATTCAGAGGCGGTAAGAGGCGAACAATGTTAAGAGCGTTTGTTTTTTTCTGATCATTAAGAGGCATTTACAGGCATAAACCTCTTATTAAATTAGATGTGAAGGGGGTGTCTTAACATCTCTTAATGTCTTTTTTTTATTCTCAATTTTTCCTTACTTTTTTGTTTTTATTTATTTTCTACTTTGTTATGATTTTTTCATTTCTTGATTTTTTTTTCGTGTTTCAGATTTGTCTTTTGTATTAAAAGTATTAAATAGAATCATTGCATATGCTTTGTTAGGTAAAAAAATGTAAAAGATGATATGTGACAATTCATATTTTGTTCAAATTGAAAGGCTCGGCTTCAGACTCATATATCTCAATTCTAACGCGACTCATTTAGTTAATCTTTTTATAAAGTTCAATTTAAACTCTAACACGTTTATTTATGTAAAATAAACATGAGATTGCATGTTTTGTTTAAAATACTTTTAACTTTAAATTGATTATATTATAAAAAAAATTTATATTTAATAAAGTTTATTTCTTGTGCGAATGCAATCGTTTTGTATTTTAATTGCAAAAACTATAGTTTAACACATCTAAATATGTTTGCCAAAGCAAACAGTTTTATTTGATTCAGATTCAGATTTCTCAACCACTTATTCAGATTAAGATGGAAATCAGATTCAGACTTTTCTACCAAATATTCAGATTCAGAGGATTCAGATTCAGAGCCTCTTAATAAACAAACAACACCTAACCTTTTGTCTATCACTGATGAATGTGAAATTTGAATTGGGTTGCAATGTCATCACCCAAACACCGTGTTAATACAAATAAGCCATAAAACGTTTATTTTATTTCACGATCTATCCGTGTTTTGTCGATGACAATAATAAAATCATCGAAAATAGAATATAAAGTTTATATGTTTTAAACCAATAGTTTTCTAACTCAACATCCATCATATATCATTCAACATATTTATCATATTCATCATTTGTCAAATCGTCATTATCCTCTCACATAATTTAAACTACACATTTTGTATTAAAATGTGTCATTTATTTATTTTTACAAATTTAATTAACTTGGATACTTTATCTCAAACAAAAAGTTAATTATATACATTTACAAATAACAAAAAGACTTTTACATTTTATTTCTAGACAACTTTTTATGCAAAAGGTTAAAGAAAAATAATTTCACAATTTATGTTTACCTCATGCATGGCATCACATAAAATTTTGGAAATATCTTAAAAGATTTTTTAAGCACAAAAAATTCGTATTGAGACTGTCATACAGCCGGTACCCTTGGTTTACACAGGTCGGTACCCTTCTTGGAAAGTACCGCGGGAACCGGGAAACAGTAGATAAATTTTGCCTATAAATAGCAAGCCATTGTTCTTGTTTTAGGCATCCATTTTCACATACATTCTCTCTTGCATTCACCAATCTTTGATCTCAGATCAAGATTTCTCTTATGTTTTAGTTTTGGTGATTTTCTTAATAGGAGAAGATGTAACCAAGTTATGCATACGGGATCAAGCCTCAAGTTCACTTGACGCAAACATCTCTCATCTCATCAAGATCAATCTACTGATCTTGGATCATCATTTATTCATTACATTCATCAAACAAACACCTTGTAAAATGTAGAGTGTATATAGATTATTTCTAGCAAGGTTAGAATACGGTATCTAGCTTTGTGTTGAAAGTGATGTAAGGTTAGTTCTACCAGTGTTAGAACTCGGTATTTAGCTTTGTACCAGATAAACTGTAAGCGACGTAGGGTTGGTTCTACCGGTGTTAGGACTTGATATTTAGCTTAGTACCAGACAAAAGTGTAAGCAACGTTGTGAGGCTTCTCCGTCGAAGTAAGGAGCTTGTGGATGTAGGGTTTACGAACTCTCGAGTTGGGTACTCGGGGAGTGGAGTAGGGCAAGAAAGGAGTCATTATAGCCGAACCACTATAAATACTTATGTTGTTCAGATATCCTTTATCTCTTACTTATCGCACTAGCTAATTTATTTTTATATATGTGTATGTGTATATGCATACAATCATTGTCCATGGCTAGATCTAATTGTTCAAACAATCAATTAACCGATTAAAATTAAAATGGAATTTTTAATTGGGAAAACTATTCAACTCACCCTTTTAGTTTTCCACACTCTTTAAGAACCATCACCATGAACTCTTACTTTCAGCTTCAACCAAGGCATATGCCAATGGGTAAATTTCATTGTTTGAATCAAGTCCAACAACTGCCAATACTTGGCCTGGAAATGGCCCCTTCATGAAAGCACCATTTAAGCCTAACATCTCTCTTCTGCAGGCCCTAAAACCCAGATTTAATGCTCCCAAACAAACATATATTCTCTGAAACGCCCTAGTACGCAAAGAAGGATCAATATTTCTTTCGACTACAATCTTGACAGTGGTATTAGGGTTTGTAGACTGTAACTCAACAACATAGTCTCTAAGCATAGAATACTGCAAAACGTGATCTCATCTAATCTCTCTTTCATCTTTAGCTTTGAAAGCTTTGCTCATAGATACCTGAAGCTCTAAGTCAAGTTGGAGCTAGTCTTGAACTGCCTTAACTGGGATCTTTGGATTAACCCTGACTTGATCAAATATCTTCTCTAACAATAATTTATAAGTGCAATGTTTGATTTCCCTAGATTGAAGGCATTTGTGTGTATCTCTGTGTGTCTTCACCACCCAATTTTGTGTGTGTTTGTCTTTTCCCATATACAAGACCCAAAGGTAGAGATCCCCTTTATCATGTAAATCTAAAGCAGAAGAACATGCTTGACTGTCATCATTGGTACATGTATTCTTTCTTTTTTTACTCCTAGTACTTAGGCCATTTGATCCACTATGCCCAACTTCCATTCCTTAATTTTGGCCAATTGGTGTGTACCTTGTGACATTGTAAATATAAGCACTTTTCTATCACATCTTGCTCTTATCCTGATATTGTCATTCTTATACAACTTCAAATTTCTTTTGCTTTCAATGGAATGCAGGTAGACTCTATCCTTAGCCTCTTTTGTAGTAGTAAATTTCTGCCCAGTGTAAAATGAGTACTTCTATTAACCACTATCATTCATAACACCTTCCATTTCTCTGCTTAATTCAACTTACCTTCTCCTCCTATAATTACTTATTTCATGGTCATTATCAGAGTTACTATCAAAACCATCCAGATTGATAACATCCACATCTTTTCCTTCTAAAACATTATGGGACTGGATTAGTGACACCAATGTTGTCAAAAGGAACATCCATGCTAATACTAAACAAATGCACATAAACATTAGGCTCTACAATTTCATTTTCTTCATATACCAAAAAATCATCATCGTCATCATTTGTACCTGCATCTTCACTAGAATGAACATCATATTGAGTTTCATATGAACTATCTATCCCTTCAACATCATGGAAGAATTGTCCATCGCTAGGAGTTGATTCATCTTCCTGACCACTACCCTGTTCAGCATCTTCCTCAGAACTCACATAATCTTCAACTATAACATGTTCTACAATGTGTTTTTGAGTTCTAACAACATTTGCTTCCTCAGACACAGGAAGCTCAGCTTGTGTTTCAGTTTGGGAAACATTTAATTCCATGTCATCAACTCCAAAAGACTCATCATGACTTAACCCATAATTGTCTATACCAATACCTGCAACATCACCAAACCCTGCCTCTCCATCTAATTCAGTTTCCTCAAATGATAGTTGCCTCATCACATCGTCTATAACATGACTAGCAGTTGCTTGTTGTGAGACAAAACTCAGGTTTATGTCACTAAACTGTGACTGTATTGTTGGAACAACATGATCTTGTGTGTCAACTCTTTGTACACCACTCAAATGTGTATACATGGTGACATACTCATCAGTGGGAGGGGTTAACATACCATGAGGCATACCTAGGTGTAACGGACTCACAAACAGAATCCTTACAAGGTGTATTAGAATCATGTGAGGCAAAGACCTAGGTGTGACAAAGTCACAAACAGATTCCTTAGTTGGTGCACTAGAATCATGCCATGTCAACAACAATATTTTTTCAGATCTATGTTCAATTGCTGCACTGCTACCAGGCTCAGTTATATCTTCTATTGTTGCCCTAACATGTAGTGGTGGCCTTTGGTAAGAGTTTATAGCCGTAACACCATGTTCTGTATAAACCTCAATCAACTTAAAACTTCTAACAAGGGTAGCTAGGCAACGAACATCCTCCTCACATGCCAAAGCATACAACCCTTCATCTAGAGTAGTCACTGGTCTAAGATAATTATAAAACAGAGGCTCTAACTTACCTGTATAACCTAATTGAACAACCATCATGTTCAGCGCAACGACACTAAATAGATCGATATCGATCATATCAAATATATCGACATGACCATCGACATACATTCTGCCTAGATACCTTCGAAATCTTTCGCCATGATGTATTCGAATCGAAAACATATTGGGTGCATTCTCTGAAAATCAAAATCAAAAACTAACTTCATAAATCGGGCATAGAACAAGTAAAGAACACTATAGTTGTAAAAATTTTAACTTTAATCAAAAGGGCTTCAAATCATTATCATATGCCGATTTGAGATATTCAAATTTTTTTAACAGCGGCTGATTCGAGATATTCAATTAGTCGCTCGGTGGTGTCCGTCCGCTTTTTTGTGGAGCTTCCATCCCATTAACACCATTGCATGTAGGGTTTGAACACAGAAAAAAAGTTTAGGTCTGGTTTTGTGAGTGGTTTGTGAGAGGGTAGGAATAAAATTTGGGCAAGAATAATCTTGTGAAATGATATGGATCAAAGGTGTAAGGGAAGTGAATAGTATAAAAAATTTAATGTTTATGTGATGGGAAGTGTACAGGTGTAACAAAAAAAATACAATGCATAAGGGACCAACGGTTCAACAAAGTTTTTATGCGAAATTACCATAATACCCATCACTAACGAAGACACATAATGACCGTTCATCCCTTGAGGCCAAACACGCACCAAAATGACCACTTCCGTGACTATTTTCATCGATTTTCAAAACGGGGGACTAAACGGGTAAACGTACAAGGACGATTAGTGTAATTTACCCTTATATTTATTTGCATATATTAACAACTCATACTTTAATTTGATATTTATGATATACGCGTATGCAGAGTTTTTAGTATTATAATCAATTTAATAATAATAATAATAATAATAATAATAATAATAATAATAATAATAATAATAATAATAAAAGTATCTCGGCTCCCCTCTAATTTATTGTAAATCTTTTAAGTTTCTTAATAAAATAATAATAATAATTAATTCTGTTAAGAAAATACATAGGATATATGTTAATTTATAAACTTATGAAAATCTAAAAAATATGAGAATTTTACACATGTATAAAATTAAATTCAAATATTCATATTTGATTATTTATTAAATATAAAAATAGTTGTAAAAGTAGTTTATTGTGATCGCAATTATCATTATAGTTAACTATTGACATGAATCATTTATGATTATTATAAGAGGCATTAAGTTAAATGAAAACCATTCATGTGATGGTAATTTTCACTGACTTTTTACCTTTCAATAACGATTCACATCAATAGTTAATTTATAATAGTAGATGATTTTAACTAAAATGGGTTTTCTTTTTATTTATTTTAAATAAGACAAGTCATTTGATAAGTAATTTTTGTTTGAAAATACTTATTTGATGTGAAATAAAATTAATGTACTCTCATATTCAATCTACATTTTCTAATAAATTTATTTAATTACAGTGGTTTCATGACTTGTTAAGTAGTGTTCTTTTCAATAATATATAGCATATTAATCTAATAATACGTTAGTGAAGTTTTTTTCCTCCTCTTTTAGTTTTTGAAAATAAAAAAAATGCTATGTAAGATTTTGGATTGTGAGAACTTGCAAAGAAAATGAAAAGTTGAGATCAAGATAAAAAGTAACTTTTCACGTTGATTAACCTTTAAAGCTAAATAGGTTATGCAAAGTAATTTTTTTTTAATTCGAAAGTAAAGGAACTAGAACGATTGATTTTTATAACACACAAGAGTAAAAGTTAAAACTATTTTCTAAGTTGAGACAAAATGTCCCGTTTTGATACATAAGTTTAAAAATATAAGTAAATGTAAAAAACTTGTGTAAAATGTTTTAAAATGCACATTTCGATATATTGTCATATCAAACGATCTTACACGTGGCATTATTTTTTACGTTACAACACATTATTAAGAAAATGTAATAGTTAGAAAAACACAAGTGAAGCTTTAACGCGACACAACTTTTGTTCATAAACGCTAACTGTTATAAAGCTTATGTTATTCACGTACACATTAGAAAACTTATATCCATATTCAACTAAAATCAAAATTGTTAATCAAGTACACTCGTTATCATTTGGAAAAATTCATCACCGTCGCTATACATGGCTATCCTACTAACACTCATTAATACATCATCAATAATTCAATGTTTTCAATACATTATAGAATTAACAATGCTAATAATATATATTTCTAGGTTGGGAAATTCAAATTGTAAAGTTAACTTTTGGATGTTTAAACATGTTGTTACATGAGTATTCATTTCTCGAGTTGTTTAAGTTCTTGTCTTTTTAACACATAAAGAAGTATAAACTCTCAATTATTAAAAAAAATTGCCATATATTATTAGTAGTAATTATTTACAACTTTATCTTGTTATAGAAATGTGCAAAAACAAAACATTAGAGAAATTTAATTGCTATTTTAACCTAAACTTTATTTAACCGGTGTAACTTTTGAAATCAATATATTTACCCAAATTTTAAGTAAATAAATGAAAGTAGAAACATAGAAGAAAAACCAAACACAAAAGGACGGAGTTTACTTTGAAAAAACAGAACTGAATCTAAGATGGACATGTTCTTCTTCAACTCCTTGATTCCTTCATGGACTTCTGTACGTGAGTAATTGTTTACTTTTATTTTAACACACACTATAGGATTACTTTTATATTAATTTTTACTTCTGTAATATATAATAGTGAAACTGTATATGGGTTTTTCAAGTGGCACAAAACTCATCATTTCTAACCTTTTTTTCTGTTTGTGATTTGATAAAGAAATGAGTTTTATTTGTTGCATTAATGTAGTATCTTGATTTGGGGTTAGTGCATTGTAATGGAGTAAGGGGGTGTTTGGGATTGCTTATTAAAATTGCTTAGGGTGTTCAGGATTGCTTATCCAAACTGCTTATCTGCTATTTGCGATTTACGTGAGGTGGTTTAAGATGGGTGTTTGGGATTGCTTGTTTTAAAGTGGATAATAATTTGAAAATACAGTGAAGTACATACCATAAACGTAAGGAATAAGCTGATAAAGCACTTTTCTAAACAATCCCAGTCTGCTTCTTATATAAGCAGTTTTATCTGTTTATTTCAAACTGCGTATTTCGTAAAAATCATTTAGAGGGTGTTTGGTATTGCTTATTCAAGTGCTTACTTTACTAGGCAGATAAGCAGTTTTGATTGTTCGGAGAAAACTGCTTGTGTGGTTACAGTATTTCTTTAGCATTTTTGTTTGAGGAACAAAGCACGTAAATTAAGCATGTCGGTGCTTGGTTATTTTAAGCAGATAAAGAAAGCAATCCTAAACACCCCCTTAGTACGCGATCTTAAAAAGAACCCCCTTGGAGGAATGTATATGTATGTGATGATTAATGAGTTTTGTTTTATTAGGTTTGTTTATTACTTGGATTCTTTGGTTACTTGGGGATTGCTGGATCTATTTTACCTGGAAAGCTTGTTCCCGGAGCAAATTTAGCTGATGGAACTAGACTTCATTATCGCTGTAATGGTAAAGTCTCTTCATCTTATTGAAATTTACAAAGTAGAATCAAATGTTGGATTTCTGTTACGTGTAGTTGACCCTTTGAGAAAACAACATGTATTTCGTACAATTGAAGTATTCATATACATTATTTGGAAGTGTGTTATAGAGTAATGTATATACTGATCAATAGATTTGAATATCGGGTTTAAAAATGAACAAATGTCACATACCCATTTTCAGGACTGCTTTCACTTCTTTTGCTGGTTGGACTACTCGTGATTGGAGCTTGGATGGATGTTGTATCACTCACTGTATGTACTACCTGAATTTGTAGAACAAAATAATGTATGAAATTAGGCAATGCATTATGAGGATTGTTTGTTGAACTTTTTTTTAGTCTTTACCTTTTCATTCCTTTTCTATATACATAACAAAAATAAGCACGACTGAATCAACTTTTAAAAGTTTTTATATTTATGCTAGGTCAAAGCATGTGTTATTGGATTATATCTGAATCAGAATACAAAATTCAGCATTGTCATAGCATAAGCTACAAATACATTTTTTTTCCTTCTCCAAACAAAGTCTACTTTTAGCTGGACATCACGAAGAAATACATAGTCAAAAAAGTACATTAACATGAAGGCATATTCTTCATTTAAGTGGATAGAAAAAGTATATTGTATGTACACATAATTAGGTCTGTGTCACCTTTCTACACCGACAATGATCTCAATATATGAATTCTGCAGGCAATATCAGACCGAGGGCTTGAGCTTTTATCAACAACTTTTATCTTCAGTGTTATTGTAAGTTCCAACCTTTTATCAGCTAAAAGTTTTTCACTTGCAATGGCTGACCTATATTTTTTTTTGAACGGCAATTGTGGCTACATGGCCCCTAGCCCAGAAGGCGTAGCGAGCCTACACAACCAGGTTGGGTCCAGCCCAGAAGGCAATGGCACCCTTCCCTTTACGCACGCGGGAGGAAACCCCTATCGCCCTAGACAAGACTCGAACTTGAGACCTTGTCTAGGAGGGTAAAACCTCCATACCATTAGACCAGAGGCCCGTTGGTCAATGGCTGACCTATATAAGTTCATTGGGAAGATGAACTCCTATACCAAGTCGTTAATAAGTAGCATGTTTTCATGTCTGCCTTTACAAATGGCAGGTGACCTTGTTACTCTATGTTGCTGGTTGCAAATCTAATGACCAAAGTGCATCTCTGAAGCCTCACGTCACAGGAAACATAATTGATGATTGGTACCTAACTGCTTTTTTTTTCTTTATATAAAAGAAGGATATGCATATCTTTGTTTGTATGCATTGTCTTCAACAATATGCATGCTTACAAAGATAAAAATTACTGCCACATTCAATAAGAAGGCATTGAACTCTTTAATGTTTTGGAGATAGTCCGCAAAAGATATAGGGAAATGCTGATATAGTTATTTGATCTTAGAAGCAATGCCTTTTGCTGTTATTTTCCAAAAAAAGTTTGTGAAGTGTTATGTTATATGTGATACTTAAAGTATATAATGTGCATATGCACACTTCATGTCGATGTAAGTTTCGTGCTCATTTTAATGCAAGTATGTGCTTTTGCATTGAATGTTTTGTTATTTCTTGTGTTTGTTCTTGATATCCTCCAATATAATCCAACAGGTGGTTCGGGATACAGCTAAATCCTAACTTCTTGGGCGTTGACCTTAAGTATGTAACCACATCCACTCTGGACTTTTAATTTATTTATATGCTGTGCTTTTTGTTTCATCTTGCAAAGTTAATACTTAATAGATGGTTTTCATCAATGATACTATGTATCATCATTTTGTGGTGCCATATGCTCTGCAAATGGGCTTCCATCCTAATAATACTATACAACATCTGCAAAGCTTTCAACTAAAACTTCCAAAAAGGCAAAAAGTTGTTTAAATTGAGGGTTCAAGAATACGCAAATTTATGATTCCGACTTATTTTCATTGTCGAGGTTTTGCGATATTGCTGAAAGTGAATTAGTTAGCTTAAGGCAATTTTGCTGAAATTGACTTATTATGATCACATGGCTTAATATGATTTTTGTAATACTTATATTTTGTAGATTTTTCTTTGTGAGAGCTGGAATGATGGGATGGCTCCTCATCAATCTTTCCGTGCTTGCAAAATCTGTTCAGGATTCCAACTTGAGCCAATCAATGATCCTCTACCAGATATTTTGTGTGGTAATTAGGTGTCATTATTTTTTACTATGGTGTTATCCTTCTGAAATATTACAAGTCATGGACACTGCTGATTCCTGTCCTTTTGTTTGCCATGTCAGATCTACATTATGGACTACTTCTTTTACGAGGAATACATGACATCTACGTAAGTTAATTTCTCCCGTTAAAAATGCTGGGTTTTTTGGCCACATAATCACTTGATTCCCTTATGGAATTCATTGACGGTGACTCCATAGTCCATAATATTATCAGAAGATCGATGCTCATTCTTTTAATAAACCCCTTTATCCAGATAAAGTGTCCACAAAGAATTGAATATGAAGCTCAAGGTGGTTGAGGGTTTAGATAGTTTTGCATTTATATATATTTCGATAACGTTGATGTACCAAAATGTCATTTTGTGAAAGAATTGTGAGCGTAGAGATGTGCTTTGCAAAATTTCGACCACTGGTCTGTAGACATGGAACTTAGGGTGTGTTTGTTTCGGCTTATATGTGGGCTTATGAGCTTATTTGATTTCGGCTTATATAACATAAGCCTCAATTTTCTGGCTTATTTTGAGACTTGTGGGCTAGAGGTCATGTTTCCTTATGCTGAGTAATTATTGATTTAACCTAAGCAATGCCACTGGGTACAATTTGAGTTAAGAGAGCTTATTTAGTTGCAAAAGTTGGATTTTAGAATAGGATAAAAATGAGAGTTCAATATGTCATTGTAATTCTTTAAATCCCATCGTAGACTCTGTAAATCATCGATCTCTTCGTATATTTTTTTTGCTTGCCAATCGTTATCTACCAAATTGATCTTGTATTTCTCGATGCTTCTTACATACTTGCATGATCTTAATTTTGCGGATATGGCAGCCATTTTGATTCTTTAGTATTTCTTTATGTCGGTCTTATTGTAATAATGGGTTCTAAATCTATTATTGTTTAAATGCTTATTCACATATTGTTTTCAGGTGGGATATAATTGCAGAGAGATTGGGCTTCATGCTTGTATTTGGAGATTTAGTGTGGATCCCCTTCACATTTAGTATTCAGGTAACTTATTACAAAATAGCTAAAGCAACAACAACAAAATTGTGCTGTATTATACCTACAAAATTGAAAAAATATAAACTCTGCTAAATGCTTATGTTATGTATGGTTAAATTATCTATCATTTTGCAATTCAAGAATTGATTTGACTTGAAAAGTCAAATCGTGTCCAACAAGTAGTTTCGTTTTGTGATCAGGGTTGGTGGCTTATGAGTAACAAAGTGGAGCTCACAACAGCTGCAGTCGTTGCAAATTGTTGTGTATTTGTGATTGGGTAAATGTTGAATCAGATGACAGCTGATTTTGATTTCATATTTCATGATTTCCACGTGTGCTATGTCTTAAAATTCTTAAAATTGCAATTTTGTTTGAACTTTTGGTAGGTATCTGGTCTTCCGAGGAGCTAATAAGCAAAAACATGATTTTAAGAAGAATCCCAAAGCACTCATTTGGGGTCAGTCCCCAAAAGTTATTGGAGGGAAATTGCTGGTTTCTGGCTATTGGTAATGTTTTCTACAAACTATAGTTGCCAATTTAGAACCTTTTTCTTATCGAGTAATCGATTTGGGTTATGTTTTATCTCAAATGGGTCAAATCAAACGAAATAGCTTGTGGTGGAATGCAATGGGATAAACATGCTGAAGGTCACCTAAAGCATATATTTTTAGCGCATGCTTTCTCCTAAATTGTTATAATACAAAAGTTTTCTTGATAGCGTAGTTTGTAGTCATGAGGTTGAGAGTTCATATCCCAACTAGGATAAACGTGAAGAGTAGTTGATTGTAAGTTTGCCATTGACAAGAATAGTTTTGTAGTCACTATAAACACATTAGTTATCAAGAACAAGTATATCAACACAAACAGACCAATTCTCATTTCGACCTGTATTATGCATAACTAAACCTGAATGCTGACCTGACCTACCCATATTGCCACCTCTAAATGGAAAGTTGGGCTTGCTCAACTGGTTGCAGACTTGAAGCTTGTTTAGGATAAAGATGGGATTTTTAATTTGAATTTCACACTTTCGTTTACCCCGTATTATCAGGGGTGCTCAATTGGCTAGTGGCAAACTGGCAAAGATTTTTAGATAGTTTTCCATGTCTAGACTCTAGACCCATTTCCTGTAACTTGATTTACTATAGTTACTTTTTAAACTCCTAGTAAGTTATGAATTCATAATAACCAAGTTTTCTTCCTTTATCAATGCAGGGGAATAGCAAGGCATTGCAACTACCTTGGAGATCTGTTATTGGCACTATCTTTCAGCTTACCCTGTGGGATCAGGTGACTTTCAGAAACTTGTTCCGAGTCTATTTGAAATTTTTACCTGATTCCAAATTCCATCTTAATGCTATAGCAGGATAACTTGGCCATTATATTAATAAAGCCCATTTTTATACCAAATTTCAAGTAATGATATGTTCGGAAAGTGATTTGCTTGACGTTAATAAGTCAACAACCAAAGGGTCATTTTAACGGACTTATAAACCATTTGACTGCAGTTCACCAGTTCCATACTTTTATCCTATATATCTTCTCATTCTACTGATATGGCGTGAGAGAAGAGACGAAGCTCGATGTGCTGAGAAGTACAAAGAGGTTTGGGCAGAATACCGCAAGACCGTCCCTTGGAGGATTCTTCCATACGTTTACTAAGACAAGCGGACAGATCCTCTATTTTTCTTCGTTTTTTTTAGTTTTTGAAAATTTCAGCCATTTATTTTTGTATCAAAATTGTGGGTGGTAACAGTAGTGTTCCTGCAGAAAATTAGTTGCAGGAAAAAAAACTTTGGGTCTTAATATTTGGTGCAGCTATTTTCTTGTCTACTATTTGTATGTTAATGTTGTTTTTACTTTTTAGTTGCCAATAGGCTTGGTAGTTCATATGTGCCATGAAATTTTTGTATATTTGGTTTGACATTGTTTCAATAAAATGTTTGATTAGTTGATAAATTTTTAAGAACAAAATATATTAAAACATCAATGTATATTCATGTTTCCTTAGTAGTATGCTAGGATAATAAGATTGTTACTAGTGAGTTATAGTTAGATGTGATTTCAAGTTATTCGTATCGAAAAACTGAATTCTGGCAGTATAACCGGGAAACCTTTCTCTCGGACAGTCTAAAATGCACGTTTAAGTCGATTTATTAGAGTAGTAGTATTCTGTCGACTTCTTTACGAACTTCATTTGTAAGCTGGCTTTAACGACGGCTTTGCAAGTGATGTTAATTTCTAAACACACTTCTCGTGCAGTTTTCGACTAGCAATGCAGCCTTGATAGCCTGCGACCCCGAGACAAAAAAAAAAGTTGGTGTTTAACTGAACAAACACCAAAAGAAAACTATGTTTTTTTATTGGGAGGTACTGTATATACTCAACACTTAAGTACGTATCACTTAGGTGATTTATAATCAGATAATCCTGCTAAATATAATAAGTTTGGGATTTGATTATGGTCAATTAATTTATTCGTTTTCGTGATGATGCTTAATGTAGACATGACAAATGGTAAAAGTAGATGGCAGTCACCAAAAGCGTGGGGTCATGAGTGGGCTGCTCATGCCTGACTTAAGCAAGAATCTTATCTAAAGCCAAAAGAGTAAAATGGCAACAATATTTTAGGGGTGCGTTTGGTTAGGGTATATTTGAAGTATTTCATAGCATTTGTATTTTAATTTTTTTTAAATATTGTGTTTGGTATCTTAAATGAAAGAAATTAAAATTTTAAGAATTGCCAAAATAAGGAGAATTGGAATGCCTTCAAAAAGTGATGAATTTTAATTTACAAGAAAAAAAAATTTGTAAACTTTTTTACTTGTTTTTGTTGTTAGTTTTGTTATTTTTTAAATAAAAGGAAATTCGTCACTAGGGTGTTAGTCGGGTGTGGGGTTGTTCGGGTTCGCGTTAATTCGAGTTTATGAATGATTTTGATTGTGAGGTAATCCCGAAGAAAGGGCGAGAATTATGGAATGTGTAAATTCACTATTAATCATTGATTGTGATTGGTTGAATTTAAATTTTACAAATAATTGTAATAAAAAAGTTTCCTCTTAACCACAACCTTTAGATTGGTCATTTGCAAAAAACCCTTTTTTAAAATAAAAGGAAATTCGTCACTAGGGTGTTAGTCGGTGGTGGGTTGCCTCGGGTTGCGTTATTTCGAGTCGGGTCAAATGTCAAGTCAAGGTTATAAAAAATTTCATCTACTCGATACTCTGACCCTATTTTTATTTGATTTCAGGGTTAGCCGGTTCGTTTGTCAATTCGGGTCGGGTTTAATCGGTTCGGCTTCGGGTCAAACATAAATATAATATTTATATTGTTATATTAAAAAAATTAAAATATTTATTGCGGGTCAATCGAATTAAGGTCAAACACAAACCCGAGTTATCACAAATTTTACCAACCGATACCCGACCTATTTGTATTTCGATTTACTAAGGGTTTGACACGAATAACCCGATTAAAATTTTTTTTAAATTGAGTAATCCGACCCAGAATAGGCTAATCGGGATCAGGTCAGGTTTTTTTTGACGCATCTATATGTCATTCTAAAAATGTTAGCAATAATAAAAGGGTTAAAATACTCAAAAACATGGTTTGTTTAGGGGGGGGGAAAAAAAATATAATTTTCTCGAGAAACTTTTCGACATTAAGAAGGACTATACAACTATACAACCTCATCAATTAGTTAGTTTTGTCGATGAACAAGTAATCTAACGGGTTGACAAAAAAGAATTACTGCTCTGGTTTAATTTATTGAAGAAGTCGAGCATTTTCACTCCAATGTATACGACCTTACTGGAATTATATCGGAACTTTTTCTTTTAATAATTTAAAGATGTTCACCTCATAGTGTATAAACACTTTTCTCTTGTGAGACCTTAAAGATAACTTAACATTATGCCACCTTGTAGATGGTTAGGATGACAAGTAATGTAATCTTACTGATCGTACAATGAATTGAACTCTTTTATTATAATCTACCTAGAGCGTAGGTTAGGACTTTGCGAAGTGGTTTTGGAGTGAGAATGAGTCATCGGAATATGAATAACGTTTAGAGAGATGAATCATATATGAGAGAGAACATATTTTTGATATGCGAATGTAATGTTGGTATCAGGCAAACCTAAAAGGAATGTTTTATTAGATGGATTAGGCCTAAACATGGTTTATGGTTTGGGTCAATTAGGGTTTCTAGGTTATGTAACCTCTATATATTACGTCTTAATAAACATTATAACCGACGGGGTTTTCATCATTCAACATAGTATCGGAGCGGGTCTGATCCTCGGACTTAGGTGGCTACGTTGAGTCGCCTCCCACAGACCACCCCGTCAAACCCTAAATCCCATTCTACCATTAAAAAAAATGCCCTACATTCATTTGTTTATTTTTATTTGTGTTGGTGATTTGTGCTAGGTCACAAATCCACACAATCGTGATTTGTGTTAAGGTCACAAATCCACACAATCGTATATTGTTGTTCGTGCTTCGGTTATATTGGTTTATCCAGGTTTATCAGTTCGTGACTGCAAGTTTGAAGATTTGCTTGAAGACGCTTGTTGTCGGATGTCTTCATCAAGTTATGCTTTTATTATGTTAATGTTTTGTTTTTTTCTTTTCTAGTTACTACTCCAGTCCGAGCTTTCGTGATTTTGCCGATCGGACTGCGGGGGAGTATTAGATGGATTAGGCCCAAACCCGGTTTGTGGGTTGGGTTCATTAGGGTTTCTAGGTTATGTAACCTCTATATATTGTGTCTCAATAAACATTATAACCGACGGGGTTTTCATCATTCAACATGTTTTAGGTTGTGTGACGTGTCTCAGCTAGATCGGTAAGTAGGAGCACGTTCCTTTTAGCTAACGGGAAGGCTTCGCACATAGGCTGCGTTGTCATTCTTAGTTTGGAATGCCCATGTGCAATGCGGGAATATTGGAGACCCATCACCAGGACTAGGCACACGCAATATTCTGTATTTGTTTTGAGTGACTCGGAGACTAAGACATCACGGAGGCTATGACTCCTCGGAATAGGGTTCGTGTGTACTAGCGGACTCCTCTACGGTAGCCTAGTAGGCTTTGCGTCAATGATTACTTTACGCATTGCTGCGATTTATCGAAGGTTAGGCTCCGATTATATCCAGGGTACAACGTCATACAGTTGGATTATGGAAAAAATCAATTCAAAAAATAATCCATTTTTTATTATGTGGTCCACAAAGTAGTAAAAAAAGTGTTATCATTTTTAGTCTTTGTGCGACCGTTATACCATGCGATTGGAGTGTCATTTTGTGCGACTTCATCACTTTTGTGACAAGTGTCTAGTGGTAGGTGGATGTCTTTTGTGCGACTAAAGTGATATTTTGTGCGACCATGTTTTTTGTGCGACTGATTTGTCTTTTTCTGAAAAGACAAAACGATCGCACAAAAAACACAAGGCTCAGCACAAAATGTCTCTTCAGTTGCACTGCCGACCCTCAGGACACTTGTCAATAAAAAGTGGAGCTGCGTGGTTTAGTGGTCACGCAGACTAAACATGAAAAACAATTTATTTTTATTTTTTGAACGGCAGAATTATATTAAAAAATAGCTACTAGTAAGGCGCTAAAAGCCAAAGAGTACAAATACAAATCTAGAAATAAACAAATTTACGCAATCTAGATCTCTCCCTACGGCTTTAACTACGATTACTACAAAAAGGTGAAAAAACTCTTGCCAAATTGGTAGGACAGGTGGGTTATTGGTCGGTGGTGGATTCGGGTTCTCCATAATGAAGAATGGAATAGTCAATGAAAATTACAAAACAAACAAACAAAGAAGAGATAGACTACAAGAAAGCTAATATACTGAAAATACAATCTCACTTGAAATGCTTCAAGCAAGTAGACCTAAGCTAAACAAAATTCAAAACCTAACTATTCCCCACGCAGCGGCGCCAAAAACTTGATGCGGGTCTTGTAAACTAGCAAAGAGTTTTACAACTCCCTAGGCAGTGCACCTAATCGTTGCAGTGTAGTATAGGCAAGACTCGGGGGTTGTTATCATTCTCTAGGGGAATAGGTTGGAAAGGCTCGAACAAAATCTAACAGAGGTCTACGGGGTTAAGAGAAGATTCTTTTTTTATTTTATATTTTATATTTTATAAAAGCAGGTAAAATCATGGTTTTGAGAGGTTGGTTTGTATTTAACTAATTATAAATCTAAACTACTTTGGTGGTAACTTAAATGATAAATGAACGTATTTACTTAATCATGCATTACTTCTTAGTTTGCTTCTCCTAATCATGTTGCTTTGTCACACTTGTGATGATCTGTGTAAGTATTTTCTAAGTCATGAACCGAATTACACAAACCCGCCGTCTACGTAATATCCCGTTAAGGTAACGCACAAGTAAGGTACTATGAAGACTATTACAAGGCCCCTAAGAGAATATTAAAATGCAATAAAATATCTTAAGTGGTAATCAACCATATTAAGGGGAGGTAGTATGAAGACTTTTACCGGAAAGTATCCTTTTTACACACTCAAGTCAAGCTCGCGTTTCTCTAAACGTTCTATGCTATTTAATATCTTATGGCTAGTTATCTAGAAGCCTAACACCACAACCATCACACGAGCTCATTAAAATGATCTACAATCACGTTTCAGTGCAATCATAATGTTAATACTAAATAATCTATCCGTTTGCTGGCAATAATAAAAGAAGAACAAGAATATATCACAAAACACATAGACATATTAAGTGATAAGGGATAAATGAACTTCAACTTGAATAAATACATGCAGATGAGGCTGATTATACAAAGGGGTTTTGTGGAGCACCATATAAACGAGCCCAAAGGCTGCTAAAATTGTATTCTAAAACTAGGGATTCCGTCTCGCCCAAGAATTTACCACTTAAAACCCTAAAAATAGATTTGATTATATATGAAAACAAGCGCGACGCCGGGCCACGCTTTATTGGTTTCCTAGACGTCATCATGCTGCAATGGTCTTCTAGGGTTTCTTTAAGTCAGCTATGTTCTAACGCCGTCTAGAATTTCATGACGCCGTCCCTTGATAACTTTGACGCTGTCTCTTGTAATTGGCGACGCCGTCTCTATTCACTGTATGCTTTTCTTCAAGATAGTAGGTGTAGAGTCGTAGTCATGTCCGTTTCTTCTCCAATTGAGCCTAAGTCACGTGTATTTTCTCCAAAAGTCACCCAAGTGCTAAAAACATGAAAACAAATGATTAAGCATATAATCTGGGCATATTTGCATGATTTAGGGGGTTAAATGACCCCGAAACATGTAAAAAATGACACCTCATTAAATACCCTTACAATTAGGATTTGCTTGTCCTCAAGCAAATGGGCTTTTCTACCTAGACAATAGCAATATTGGGGGCATTTAATCTACTCTTTAAAAGCAGTTTACGACACAACATCCTAGACCTCGTAATTAAAAGCACATAAAGTATACACTAACCTAAGGGTGTAAACGAGCCGAGTACAGCCAAGCTCGAGCTCGACTCGAATACTAAAACTCGAGCTCGGTCGAGCTTTATATTTTGAGCTCGAGCTCGACTCGTCATATAAAACTCGAGCTCGAAACTACGCTCGAGCTCGATAATTTCCACATTTTATGCTCGCACTCGATAAATACTCGGCATATCAAGCTCGACTCGACTCGGTTTATGTATATAAAAGGGTAAAAGTGTAATATAATAAAGCTCGATAAGGCTCGCGAGCTTCACGAGCCGAGTATTTTGGAGCTCGAACTCGACTCGAAAATATACTCGAGTAGCTCGAGTCTTGACTACTGTTTAGATCTGAGTCGAATTCGAGAGATTACCGCAGACGATCTCGAGTAACTCGTCGAGTTATCTCGTCTCTTCTCGTTTATACACGCCCAACAGTACACACAAAATTGTAATGGTATTCCACTTTTTCTCTCTCGGGATTATATAATAACTTATAACAATATGGGAAAACGGAAAATAACACTCATTACCTATCATAGCATATTAATTACCATAGGCTTGGTAAAGGATCAAACCTCCACCGCTAGACGCAAGTATTAGTTATTACTATCAAATAGGTCTTTTAAAGGTTTGTATGATGTGTAGGTGGTAAGATAACAATAATGTAGAACAAAAACCTATGTGATATTTCATGGGTGTGGGCTTTGTCGGTGAATTGGTGTGAACGGGTTAGCTAATTATTTATACGAATATACGCTGATTGGGTTGCTAAGCCAAAGACTCGGACAAAGATATATAAACTCTACATCAATCTCTTTTTTTTTTTTTATTTAAATATATAACATAATACTCATTGTGGAGGCTTATAGATCACCCATACACATGACTTTTAGAACTCATAATTCCATCGGTAACTAATGACCCCCAATTAAGACGGATCAAAAATAACATAGAGATTCTTTGACAAACATATGAGAGGGTATTGACTTAACTTTTCTTCCCCCTAGTCTTCTTCTAATTAAATGCACCATGAATTCCAATGAGTCCCCAAAACTGTATTTTTGACAAGGAAATGGACTTAATTAACCATGTAAGCTCAAATAATTAACTAGGTTAAAACAAATAATTAACTAAAATCGAGTACATATAAGGTAGCTAAGTTAACGGCGATTTGGTGTGTGTAACAAAGGTTTAAAGGGTTTAACAATGTATTCTTCATTAAATAGTCCGACTAACAAGAAAACTAACCGAACTGTGAAAAGTGATAGCTCACGGAGGGTTTCACGTAGGGAGAGTTCTTGCACTAAAAATGAGTGCGAACACAGGTGTGGTGATAGTTTATAATATCGATTATTAACCATCATAACAGTTACAGGTTTAAAATATGGGTTAATCCTAATGCCTCTTATCATTTAGCAAATCTTAATTCTCACTATGTTGTCTCGGGATGTATCACAAAAAACAAGTTTCATAAAATTTAAACTTACACTACAGTTACAAACCCATAATAATTTATATAAAAAAAACGAAACCAATGCAAGACCAGAAAAGGCGACAAAGACCATACATACACATCCGTAATGTTGGAATAGACACGTATGACTGCATTCGAACCTTAACTCGAGAAAGCTAAAGGTATAAACTATCTTGAGTATCAAAAATGGATACCCGAATTCCTATAGATCTAAAGGCGAACCTCACATTTTTGGGGTGGAATTCTGAGGGTTTTTGTGCTAGTCATATAAATTCCTATCCATGAGACGCTATTCATACTGTCGTTTTTCCACGACGGTTAAATTTATAAAAAAAAATAATTTGGGTTAAAATTACCTTTTACGCTATGTTTCAATATATTACACATCATTTTAAGGAACAATGCAAATGACAAATTAAGAAAAAGTTTCTAAGGCTTATTTCTCATACACTTATTTTGAACATTGTCCTCAATGTTTCTTTAAAAAGTACCCATAAAACGAATAAAGAGAAAAGAAAACAAGTTAAAGAAACTAGTACTCCACTGGTTTGCTCAATAAATATGAGAATAAACCATGCAATACACTAGTTTAAATGCGTCCTCCACTATTCGTCAATATGAAACTTCCTTAAGAACTCCAAGCTTCTCTCGTCAAATATAACCAGTAAATCAATATGACAAAAGACAACAAACACCTGTGTAAAAATCGGCGGGAAAAATGATAAATACATCTAAACATTTTAGTGTTGAATCGTATTGAAAGCATAAAGATAGGATGGAATATGATTATAAAAATTCTAAAGGTATTTTGCAGGTTTTAGAGAAAATTACAAATTTTGGAGATTGTGTGTTGATCTTAATCCTTGATCGATTCCTTAGGTTGTCTAAGGTTAAATTACCTTGGATAAATCCAAAATATGAACTTGGTGTGAAAACATATTTGTATGTATTAACTAAAGTGTATGCGGAAATCTACACCATTACTACCTAGAAGTATTATGAATAAAACCATTAATCGTTTAATAAACAAAGATATAACCAAATTCTCCAATATTATTAGATCAATAATACGAGTACTCTTCACTAGTACTAGGGTTTACAACCTTGAAGCTTTTCTAAATCGACTTGACAACTATGAAAACTTATATGCAAAAAACTTATATCTCAACTAAAATTGCCCATAGAATCTCCCCTTTTAATAGACTAAGAGTCCAAAGTCGGGGCTTACGAATACAAACCTAAAAATATCAAAATCTTTTCTAAATAATAAACGTAATCTCTATAAACAAATACATTTATGTTATATCTGAGTCCAAAAATAACACAAATACTTAATCTTCACAAGTAATACTTTTCTCCAACAATCTTTATCTTTTTATAAACCACTATAACAACGTTGACAGATAGTAAGTCTTCTAGCAGTTGTAATCCAACAGCATAAACTTTTGTACCCAGCCCCAGTACTAATAAACATAATAAGTAGTAACATTAAGTACAAAATCAGTACTAATAAATACTCACATTATGTAACATGTTAAATTAGCAGACTTAACATTACTACTAGCATCATAAACTACTTAGCTTAATTTGTCAGTCTTCATCTCTGAGACAGATACTTAACTTAACAAACAGTATTAAACTTTATACTAACAGTACTAAATTCCTACTATACAAATAGAAACTATCATTGGGTACTTTTAAGATCCTTGAAGTCTTTTAAGTCCCAACAATCCTTCCTTAAACTTGATGTTCATCTTCTGAATTTTCAAGTTTCTTTGTTAAAAGTCTTCATCATTATCAGGAAGATGCATTCGAACCTTTTATTGACCCTGTTGCTGCTTTACCATAAGTTTGAGTAGTTGATAGCACATTGGTATGTGCTTAATTACACATACCATTTACCTAGGAAAATATGCCTAAAATGACCAAAATATACCAAAAATACATTGTATTTGTGTGTTTTATGATTTATGATGTGCAGGTAACGGATATCAACAAAAAGGACAAAAAAACGAAGCCAAAACGAACAAAACCGAGCACAGAATGGAAAGAGTGTGAAAGGTCAAAGCCAAAAAGTCAACCAAAAAGTCAAACAAAGTTAAAGTCAAGACGAAGTCTATAAAATTCCCCTAGCATGCCATTAGAAAGAGCACGGAATATCAGTTTCAACGGTGCCTTCATCTTTTATTTTGGGCCTGGGCCTAACACCATTAATATTGGAGTCTCAGACCGATAATACCAAGTATTATAACTAATGAAACCTCCACATTTAGAAATAAACTGGTCCAGCGTGATTATATTCCAACAAAAGCACAACAATAGCTTCTGTTATTAAGCCAACAAACGCAGGCCCAACACTTGGTTGTAGTCCAAGAAGAGAAAAATGAATTGGCCCAGTTATAAAGGTCCAGAAATTACATCTGAAGCCCAATGCAAAATGTTGGTACCCGCTTCTTATCTACGCAACTAATAAAAGGAGGGGATCATATGTGTTATGGGGGGATCTTATCATATCTTTTCATTTCTATTTCCTTTCGGAGAGTAGTAGCAGAATATGTAGTAGGACTAGGATTAGAATAGGTATTTAGCTTTATGTTGTTTTTTATGGATGTAACAGCTTACGATGGATTTGTGCTATGTGATTCCGAATTGATTTATGTGATTTTGATCTGAACAGGTAGAGGGTTTCCAGGTTTAGTTTTTAATTCGGTTGGATTTATATTATTGCTCATTAAACATTTTGATCGATTGTCGTTGCTTATTAGTTTTCTAGTTAAGTTTTGGATTCTTGTTATCGCTTCTAAGTTCGGCTTATTTTTCTAAAATAGATTAGCATATTTAGTTCAAGTATTAAAAAAATGGGTGAAGGTTACTAATATGGAGCTATCTTGTTTCATCTAGTTTGGAAAGTTATAGTGTTAATTTGCAAATTGTCTTAAGTTTTGTTTGAATCAGTAGCGTTAAACGAAATCATAAGCTTGATTGGTGTTGAGCATTTTTAAGAGATAAGCCCATTTAATATGGCCCAGTGCTCGTCATTTCTGTTTAGGTAATTTGCAAAAGAAAATTCAGGACAATAGGTTAATATTGTTATAAATTTATTTATTGTCCTAACGTTTGATTTGCTTGATGTTTGACGGTACCTGATTCAACTCATTGGCGTGGAGCTTTAAGGGTTGTATATGCTAGCTTATTGTCTAAGTTTATAGCTTAGTTAGATTTTACTAGCTTATTAGAGAATAAAGTTTAAAAACTTTATAATCTATTAAGTAAATAAAGTTTAATTAAGAACTAAACTTAGCATTAAGTTTAGTTTATATAATCGGGCAGTTTTATTCGATTCGATTCATCATACGGTTCTATCCTCTTTCTCTTTTCATTTTAGTAGTTAATATATTTACTCAAAATGATAATGGTTTTCTTATTTGTTGATTATTATGCTTAGGTGATTAGATATATATTATATATATATATATATAATATATAATAATATAGAATATATAAAAATATATATATATATATATATATATATATATATATATATATATATATATTTGCTAAGTGATAAATTGTTTAATGAATTAAGTGTGGTTAATAAAAAAAAAGAAAAATATTGATTAGTGATTTTTATATTACTTAGATTATTATTTTGGTTATTCGAACGGGCAAAAGCCGTAAGAATAACTAGGCATTAATTTAGTAATCGATATCTTAATAAAAGTTGTTTTCAATATAAGCCAACATTGTGAGAATATAATTTGTTAGAAAGATATTGATTCATCGATAAGAACTTAATTGTATATTTAATTCACACTTAAGGATCTGATCAATTTACTTAGCAAGCATATCTTTTATTATATATCGTTCTTAGTTTATTTGCTCGCTATTTGTTATCTAGTTTTCTTTAGTTTATGTTCATTTAGGTCAAAACCAAACCAAAATATTTGTCATTCAAGCATCAAACAAAACATTCTCGTGAATTTCAAATTCATCTCTCGTTGGGACACGACATCCGGAGGATCTATTATTACTTTTCCCAAAGTAATTTTTATCCGACGTGATTACTAAATTATATTACTCGACTAGTCGTTTACGACGAATAAATTTTTGGCGCCGCTGCCGGGGAGAGGTGTACGATTTTCACGTGGTGTTTGTAGTTAGTACCTTGAAGATCCTTTCATCGAAAAGTTTATTTTCGTTCTTATAAAAAATATAAAAATCCAAAAATATTTTTCTTTTCTTTTATCAATATTAAAACTACCAAAAATATTTTTATTTTATTGTCTTTATAAAAAAAATATTCTACTTTATCTTCTTACTACATTTAATTCTTATCTTCTTTATCCTCTTATCCGTTTAATTCTTCGACATGTCTTCGTATAACCATTTTGGTTGCTCGTGGTGTGGAGGTCCGTTTAATGGTGGAAACTGTCTGGGCTGTAGCAGTGTAGGATCCGGAAATGAGTTTGTCTATGACCCAAATCCTTATTCTTATAATGACACACCTACCTTTTTCAACCAATCTCCACAGCCCCAGACATACTCTTGTGATTTTTGTGGTAACAATCATTACTATGGTTCCGATTGTACATCACGAGTCCCGCTTGTCTATGAGCCGGAACCGTGTAACAATCAAAACTGTAGTAATAATTATTTTCCACAAGATTCACGGAGTTTACCACAACAATTTCCTTGTGAAAATTGCGGGGGTCCTCATGCGACTTTTGAATGTCAACCAATGAATGAAGATTATTATCATGAGCAAAATTCTTGTTATGATCCTAATTCTTTTGGTTTTGACCAATTTCAACCCCCGCAATATACCGTCAATCATCCAATCTTCAATGCTCAAAATGAGCTTCTCAATTCTCAAAATGAGATTATGGAGCAGGAAACGGAATCGGACGAATTAATAAAGTCTAGTGTTGAGGACCTTGTCCATACCCCAAGTGAGTCCGATGGTATATCCGAAGGTGAATGTGATTTGCCCGTTTGTGATGATTCTTCTCCGAAAAAGGATGAGGTGTTAGATGATATCATTTCAATTCCACCGGGAAATGGTAATGATCATTTTAATGCCGAATCTAGTCTAATTGAATCCGTGCTTAATCGTGATAACGTGATATCTTCTCCTAAGATTGATCTCCTTATCGAGGAGTTCGCCGGTGAACTCGCTCTTATTGCTCCAATTCCACCGGGAATTGTTGAAGCCAACCTTGATCCGAAGGAAGATATCCGTTTTATTGAAAATTTGATGTATGATAACTCTTTTCCTCGCCCTCCGGAAACTCTTAAAGATGATTCTGAAACTGTCATCGATTCCAACAATGATTATTCTTCGAGTGATGACGATTCTTATGAGGACATCGATTATGTCGATGCATCACCTCCCGATTCTGAGCTAGTCAGCTTAGAGGTGGTGGAGATTGTTATCCCGGAAGTTGGAGGGATTGATACTGATATTCTTTTAACAATCAAAGACGATATTCTTCGTGAAAAATTGTTGAATGTCAATCTTCTTATTGCTAAGATCGAAGCATTAAAAGATAATCCCACTCCATCTTCCGATTTTGTGACCAAGTCTTCCTCCACATCTCCTAACTTTTTCTTGGAGGAGACTAACACCTTTGATAATTCTTTACCCGAATCTGAAACTTTTTGCTTTAATCTGGAAGAGAAGAGTAGTGGCAGTACCACTATTCTTTCTGATTATTCTCTTCCGGATTATGAAGCTTTCTATCTCGATGACGATCATATTGAAGAGAAGAGTAGTGGCAGTACCACTACTCATGCTGATTTTTCTCAATATGATTCGTTCATCTTTGATCTTTCGATCAATCTGTTTCCTCCTGCCGATAGGAGTGACTTTTATCATAAGGAGTTCGCCGGTGAACTCGCTCACATCATATCTCCATCGGAGTATGATCATTTCTACTTTAAGATTGAGCCCGAGCAGGGCAATTTCACTATGGATGTGGTGGATGATATTTTTGATAATCCGACAAGAGAACCGAGAGTTCATGTGCTTCATGATTTACCCACCCATCCCACCCGTCAACTGGATTCGGATTTCACTCTATCTAGTGATTCCCCCGGATCCGACCTTGTAATTTCTTTTCCTTCCGGAACTAGAAACAAGATTTTCGATCCAGGGATATTCATTGAAGTCCAATCCAAGAGATTTCTATCACCGAATGAATTTTCTATCTCATTCATGCGTGATCCTCTTTCTCTAGTGTTTAACACTTTGCTCCCATTTTCATCCGAAAATGAGGATAAAGTTTTTAATCCTGGTATTCTTGCTTCAAATGAGGAAACATCTCTTCATCTCTTATCTCATTAGGGCTTTAATCCTTCAATGATCATTTTTGATTTTTCTAAAAGCCCGATGATGATTTTTGGAGGGGACATTCCTATCTTGGATGTTCTGTTTCTCCATTTCTATCCTCCTTAATAAGCTCAAGTATCGGGGACCGAGTCAGGCTCAAGACTCGGTTAACAAAAATAAGCGCTTCATGGGTGGCAACCCATGCTTATCCTAGTAGTAGTAATGAATAAGTGTTTTGTGTTGTGAGGAGACTCGCCTCTACCTTTCTCGTTTGCTTGTGTTTTTGTGATGATTGTCCAGGATTGTCCCGGATTTTTGAAGCCTCTCGTGCTTGCGGTTTTGTCCTTCGATCACTCGAGCTTTACATCCTCAGCTTCATTTGGGAATCCAATATCCTAAAAGAGAACAAGAGTTCAAGTGCCTAAGATTTTGCTCCACCCATTCACCACCTTCATTTGGATTCGGAATTTCACTCTTTCTAGTGGATTTACATCGGATCCGACTTGTTGTAGTTTCTTTTCCTTCCAGAACTAGAAACAAGATTTTTGATCCAGGGATATTCATTGGAGTCCATTCCATGATATTTCTATCACCAGATGAATTTTCTTTCTCATTCATCCGTGATCCTCCTTTACCAGTGATTGACACTTTGCTTCCTTTTTACATTCCCGAAAATGAGAACAACAGTTGTTTATAACTGGGATTATTCTTGCTTCAGAGGAGAAAATATCATCCTTCTTTATTCACATCGGGGCTTATAAATCTTCCATGCTTTCTCATCATAAAAGCACTCGTTGTTGATTCATGGTGTCAACACTACCTTAATTTGGGTGCTTCGTCATCCCCATTTTATCCCTTTCGCAAAGCTCAAGTATGGGGGATCGGGTCAAGCTCAGTGACCTTAAACAAGCGCTTCGTAGGTGGCAACCCATGCTTATCCATTCTATCTTCTTTCTATTTGCTAATAAGTGTATTGTTGTGAGAGGTGTGCCTCTTTCCATTCTCGTTTGCTTGTGTTTTTGTGTTGATTGTCCCAGGATTGCCCGGATTTTAAAGCCTCTCGTGCTCGCGGTTTGGTCCTTTGATCACTCGAGCTTCACATCCTCAGCTTCATTTGGGAAATCCAATATCCTAATCTTATCGACTAAGTTTATCTTTTAGCATAATTCATAAACGGCTTAGGATTTGCATAGAGACCATTCTTAAAACATTGAGAACAATGTTTAATTCTAGTATGGGGGGGGGATCTATCGATTTGATTATGCCTGCAACCATTGTTTTTACGTAATCCCATTTTTACCACCAAAAATTTTGAAAAAAATACCAAAAAAATGAAAAAATTTAAAATTTTTCAAAAATAAGATAAGGTTTTGTTCATAAATTTTGACTTTCCTGCTGGGTAGAATAAGAATAAATTTTGAATCGATCGAGCGTGTTGAGCTCTAGCTTGTTCCTTAACTTTTAGGCTAAGCGTTTGCGGAATTCGCGAAGAATAAAAAATGATAGAGTTGATTTTGAGTTGGATGCTAAACAAGGATTATTGGATATTTTAAGAGTATGTATGTATTTTGTGGCTTTTTTCTCCCATTTTAAGCTCCTATCAGGACTAATAATACGTGCTATTTTTAGACATTATAATTTAAATCAACAATTTTTTATGTTAGTAGATAGCAAAAAAAAAATTTGTCTTAGTTCAAATTCTTTATACTTAAAATTTCCCACAAAAAATGTCTTCTCTATATTGTGAATATAAAGTAAAAAAAAATTGAAAATATGATGAAAATGAAAAATATATAATAATAATATAAAGTGTTGATAAGTTGGCTGCATTTCTTGCCGGCTCACAACCGATGTTGCAGCCTTCTAAAAGTCGGGGTATACAATTGCACTTGTTATGTTTAAATGTAAGTGCCTTCTGTCCATCTTCTCGTGATATTAATAAATAGATCTCTTTTTGTTAAATTTAAATATGCTTTTAAACTTTGACTATTTCATTTTAAGTTTTTGAATAAGCTATGTATATACGGGAAGCCTAAGAGTTTTTGAAACCAAAGGTTCGTGAGTCCCGATACTAGTCTCTGTGGGGTGTCAAAAGCCTGGTCACTTAGCCGCAAGGTTGGGATGTGCCGAGACGAAAGTCGCTACATGGGATGATCTCGCCTTCAAACTCATTATTCTCGGGTGGAACGTGAAGCATAGAATTTTGTAAAACGTTGATCCATGGGTTGAAATTCGAAATGGCACATTCACCTAAGATATATAATAATTTCGGGAGTGTAAAAGTTCACAAGTTGCAAAATATGAGTAGTCGTTAGCATTTTAACTTATATTTAATCGTTTGATTTTCGTTTTATTAAGCTTGGTTTAGAGATAGGTGAAAGAGTCAAGGGATAACTGAGAATTTATTCCTTTTTTTGGGGCATTTTAGGATTAAAATGCATCTTGTTCTATGATCCCTAAAAGTTATGAAAATAACGAAAGTCCAAATATTCTAGTTGGTTAAAAATGAAAAGTACAAAAAAGGAGAAAAAAGGGAAAAAATACAAAAAATATGTGTGGTAATAAGTGTATATATTTAAAAATGGTAAAAACGGGGCTTTTTCAAGGCTATTGATTCTTTAATTCCCCTTGATGAACACTTTGCTACTTTTCAAAGTAATTAGTCAAGGGGGATTGAGATTCTTAGTTTTCTTAAGTGTTTACTTATAGCATTGCGTGAGGACACGACAATATCTTAGTATGGGGGATTTTGGTATGTGCTTCATTACACATACCATTTACCTAGGAAAACGTGCCTAAAATGACCAAAATATACCAAAAATACATTGTATTTGTGTGTTTTGTGATTTATGATGTGCAGGTAACGGATATCAACAAAAAGGACAAAAAACGAAGCCAAAACGGACAAAACCGAGCACGGAATGGAAAGAGTGTGAAAGGTCAAAGCCAAAAAGTCAACCAAACAGTCAAACAAAGTTAAAGTCAAGACGAAGTCGATAAAATTCCCCGAGCATGCCATTGGAAAGAGCACGGAATATCGGTTTCAACGGTGCCTTCATCTTTTATTGGGCCGGCCTGACGCCATTAATGTGGGTCGAACCGATATATACTTGTATTATAACTAATGCAACCTCCACATTTAGAAATAAACTCGTCCAGCATGATTATATTCCAACAAAAGCACAACAGTAGTTGCTGCTATTAAGCCAACAAACGCAGGCCCAACACTTGGCTGTAGTCCAAGAAGAGAAAAATGAATTGGCCCAGTTTTAAAGGTCAAAATTTACATTTGAAGCCCAATGCAGAATGTCGGTACCCGATTCTTATCTATGCAACTAATAAAAGGAGGGGATCGCATATGTTACGGGGGGATCTTATCTTATCTTTTATTTTCTATTTCCTTTCGGAGTGTAGTAGCAGAATAGGTAGTAGGCCTAGGATTAGAATAGGTATTTAGCTTTATGTTATTTTTTTTATGGATGTAACAACTTACGATGGATTTGTGCGATGTGATTCCGAATTAATTTATGTGATTTTGATCTGAACAGGTAGAGGGTTTCCAGGTTTAGTTTTTAATTCGGTTGGATTTATATTATAATATCCGCGGGGTGAGTATTAAGAGTTACCTACTTAATTGTCATTAAACATTTTGATCGATTGTCGTTGCTTATTAGTTTTCTAGTTAAGTTTTGGATTCTTGTTATCGCTTCTAAGTTCGGCTTATTTTTCTAAAATAGATTAGCTTATTTTGTCAAGTTTAAAAAAAGGGCTGAAGGTTTCTAATATGGATCTAGCTTGTTTCATCTAGTTTGAAAGGTTTAGGTTTAATTTAAAATTGTCTTAAGTTTTGTTTGAATCAGTAGCGTTAAACGAAATCATAAGCTTGATTGGTGTTGAGCATTTTTAAGAGATAAGCCCATTTAATAGGCCCAATGCTCGTCATTTCTGTTTAGGTAATTTGCAAACAAAAATTTAGGACAATAGGTTAATACTGTTAGAAATTTATTTATTGTCCTAACGTTTGATTTTCTTGATGTTTGACGGTACCCGATTCAACTCTTTGGCATGGAGCTTTAAGGGTTGTATATGCTAGCTTATTATCTAAGTTTATAGCTTAGTTAGATTTTACTAGCTTATTATAGAATAAAGTTTAAAAACTTTATAATCTATTAAGGTAAATAAAGTATAATTAAGAACTAAACTTAGCATTAAGTTTAGTTTATATAATCGGGCAGTTTTATTCTATTCGGTTCATCATACGGTTCTATCCTCTTTCTCTTTTCAATTTTAGTAGTTTAGATTTATTTAGTTCAAAATGATTATGTTTGCTTATTTGTTGATTAGTATGCTTAGTGAGTAGATTTTTTATATATATTTGTTAAGTGTTAAATTGTTTAGTGAATTAAGTGTGGTTAATAAAAAAAGAAAAATATTGATTAGTGATTTTTATATTACTTAGATTATTGTTTTGGTTATTCGAACGGGCAAAAGCCGTAAGAATAACTAGGCATTAATTTAGTAATCGATATCTTAATAAAAATTGTTTTCAATATAAGCCAACGTTGTGAGAAGATAATTTGTTAGAAAAATATTGATTCATCGATAAGAACTTAATTGTATATTTAATTCACACTTAAGGATCTGATCAATTCACTTAGCAAGCATATCAGTCGGTAGTGGTGTACAACTCCTAAACCGTGTAGCTTCGATTAGTGTTAGATGGTACCCTCTGGGCATTAGTCTGACATACCCATACCTCTAAAGCTAATACCGGCCTCCATATAGCAATAAATGTCATCGTAGCTCTCTCATGCTCCTGTTTTAAGCTTTTAAAACGATACCTCTGTGAAAAGATCTCATCTCTAACTGCCCCTGACCTAGTATACAACTCCCTCAAATCCCTATCAATACCCTTAAACAAATTAGGTGGCAGTGCATCCAAGCGCTAGGTATGATCATAGAGTATGCTCCCGTGGAGCTCTAACTGCCCCCTTACCACTAAAAATTGGTCCTCATCTACTGATATGGTGGCTGCTTGGGTAGTCACTGGCGAAGCTATGGGTGATGGAACTATTGGGGATAATGGTGAAATTGGTAAGGAACCAAGCGAACACTCAGGAGATGGCAGTGTCTGAACAGGTGCAGCTAGTGGTACATAAGTTAGAATGTCACTATAAACCCTATCATCCTCAGGATCTACCCATGCAACAAGGGTGGGCTGTCTAAATGCAGATATCCTCTCTAATCCCTCCTGCTCTGGCACAAACCTAGAGCTTTGCCCTACCTCATACGTAATAGGTGATATCTCCTCAGTCGACTCAAGGGCACGACGCCTAGCCGCCCCATATCCAAGACCTAAAGGCTCGCTCGTGGCTGTATCAACAACCAGAACTGCCTGCTATTGACCCTCAGGTGCAGCCTCCTCCTCATCCTCCATACCACGACCCTCATCCTCCAAACCCTGACCCTCGTCATCTAAACCATGACCCTCATCATCTAAACCCTGACCCTCTCTCTTGTCATCCGAATCCGAACTCTCATCCTCCTTAGTATCCTCATCTCCTAACTCGTCCCCTTACTATCAGTATCTAATATGAGCTCAGATGTACCTCTATATCTCTTTCGCACCGGAAGGGTCGGAGATGATGATGGTGATGGTGTCTCGTAAGAGGATCTATACCTCCTACATAAGGAAGATGGGGACAAAGTAGCTGCCTCCAGTATTCGGGCTGACATGCCCGGGGATAGGGTCAGCTGAGTACGCATGACCATACATACGGTCCTACAGTGGAACGAAACTCGAGTGGGTGTAGAGGTTGGTGAAACATGGTGCGGTGGAATCTGATGAATATGAAGAATAGGATGAAATAGTCCTAGTATTTAATGGCTCAGAAGCTTTAAACTCCTCACTCATAAGGGGTACTCTAGAACCTAATGGCTGCGACTCCTCTGCCTCTGAGGAAGACTCATCTGGGTCTAACTCAGTATCTGTATCAACTAATTGTGTCTGCCTAACCGCTACATAAGGGTCATCAGGTAATGGGACGGGCACTCAGGAGCTCTAAGCTCCGTCAGCGTGGGTGATAGTCTTCGTATAACACCTCGTATTTTAGGTCATTGTATGACATTATGTAATTCATAATTTATTTTTAGGGTTTTACGCGTTTGCTCTTAAACCGTAAACGTTAAGTTAAATCGCGTAAACTGAAAATGATCATACAAT
>BQNB010004707.1:0-23731 GCA_026074375.1 Tanacetum coccineum | reverse complement strand
ACTTGGTTTACAGATCATTATGAAAAAAGCTAATGATACCATAACATCTTCACATGGCTAACAATGAGACTGAATGTTCACCAAGTGAAGTATGTTTATCAGACTCTGACAGTGAGTTGCTGATACCAACTCCATGGTCTGATGAGTCCAAGAATGAAAAAAAGGGAAAAAACATGGAGAGAAGAATTTGAATAGAAAATATCCTTGTTGGAGATTGACCTTACGTTCAACATTAATGCATTTAATTTACATAAAGGCACCTAGTCAATGAAAGACAATTTAGCCAGGAACACGTGTATGAAGAAAATGTGCCTTTGAACAATAACATAGGAAAATAAAGTGGTGATCATGTAGAGATGCCAAGTGAAGCAATGGAACAGGGGATGGATGATCATGTACCTGATAAGATTGATGGTGCTAAGTGTGAACAGCTTTCAAACCATGTTGTTAAGAAAGGTAACCTTGAATTTCTGGTTTGTAAACAGGTTGCAAACCATGGTGGTGATGAACTAGTGGACAAAGGAAGACCACTAAAGAGGAAAAGGGTGTATGCTGAATAGATGGATGATGCATTTATTGAATACGAACGTCAATGCTGAGAATGCAAAGAATGGGTCATTTTTGTGCTATCTTCTATTACTAATGTTTTGGATCTAAAATTTGTATGTATTTCTTGTAATTTTTTGTTGTATGTATATGTGGAATTTTTAAGAGAATCAAGTTATGAAAGCTTACTAGTTATGCAACTTGTTTCCATTATTTTGTCTCCAAGATAACAATGTAGGTCAAACAGAGTAGTGGTCAAACACCGTTGGCAAAATTACAGGGTCTTTGGTTTAGACAAAAACGGGTGAACGGATGTCAGTTCAGGGATGAACAATGTAATTTATCCACAATAAAAATACTACAAACAAGACATTATAGTAAAATGATTCATTCATTAACAGCCAAAACTTGCAATCATACATTCTAAAAAACTCAAAGATAGAAATTTTAACAAAAAATAACCCAAAAGCAAAAAAGAAAACCCCACAAGCTGACTATCTCCCGGTTACATAGTTTTAAAAAAATCAACCTATTTATGGACCTGAAGGCGAAACTGTAAAACTACCTTCCTCATCTCCATCGCCTTAATCAGATAATCCTTCTGAAGACCCTTGAGTTCCTCCCTCGTTTTATAGGCCTCCAAATTTCCCTGCAAATGTTCAAGCTCTTGTTTAAATGAATGCCTTTCATCTATACTTTGAACCAACTGCATCGTTAAATTGGAAAGTTCATTTGGTAGCTGATCTCTCTTTGCGTCTGCATGTCAAAATAAACGAGCAATTGCTCTCACAGCTTTGTAGAATTTGCTAAAACCCTGAGTTCCTCCAGTTGAACAAATCCACGATCAGCAGCCATAGAAAAAGTTGGGTTTTAGGATACTAAAAGGCTTCAGGAAGTTAAGGTTTGTATGTGTGTGTGTTTTGGAGATGAGGGACGATATGCGAAGTGAATTTAAATATAAGTGAATATATGGATATGAATTGACTACACAAACAAAGAGTCAAAAACACAATTATTACATTGGGAAGGTAAATGTAAAACGCGGCTAAACGGTGATAGCACATCATGAAATGATTTTAAGGACCAATCGTGCAAGTAACGTATAGAATATTTATTATGTGTTTGGTGGGAAATGAAAAACCAATAGAGCATTGAGGGAACAACGGTGCAAGTTACAAAAACAATAACAAAACCACTAGGTAACCCAACGGGCAATGGTCATAAAGTATCCGCTTTTTTTACTAGACAAAAACACAAACAAAGGCAAAATTAGAAACCGTTCCAAAAATGTCTTCATCTTCTTTCATCGTTCCTACAGAGTGTAAATGTGGCCTTCCATTGATGACACTCACCTCTTGGACACGTGAAAACCCTGCTAGATGATTTGGTGTTTGCCCTAACAAATATGTAAGCCAGTGCATTTTTCTAGATCTTATTTTATTAGCTAATTATAAATTCTTTTAGTTTCAGAAAAAATGAATCAAGCACTTTAAAAGATGGAATTGGTATAATCCGGAGTTAGAAATTAAATGGTACAGAGATCATTTATATGAGATGCATCTACTTCTTAATCCCTCGCAATGAGAAGAACTAGAAAATGAATTAACAAGCTGAGAAGAACTTGTCGTCCTTCAAGTTGAGTTTGCTGATATGGAATGTCAAATGCAGCAAGTCATGGAAGAATTGAAGAGAAGTCAAAAGAATGCTTTCTTTTGGAAGTCAAGTGCGATAGTGTTTGGGGTTGTGGCTTCGTTTATGTTTGTTATGAATTAATTAGTTAGTATTTATTTTGTTTAATCAATTGTATGAATTAGCCATGATCATTTTTTTTGATGCCAAATGGTTATAAAGATTATTTGACTTTTACTAAATCATAACAGTGAATCCAATTGACTTTTGTTGACTTTATTAGTCAAACAAATTAACACATACATCCACAATGATATGACTAACAACCAAAACTATTAATTCCATCAATCAACTCAAAACCACATTCATCCACAATACCATAACCCAGTACCTACCAAGAACATCTACCCAAAAAAGAAACTACCCTAAAGCTTCACATTGTCTAGTAATCATAAAACCCAAACACAACCCAGCTGATGACGAGATATTTCATCAACCTCAATCGCTTTTCTTCAATCATAGCAAGATTTCTTCAAGCTCATTACGTGACCTCAATAACCCTGGGATAATCTGAACAGACCTTTGACACAATGATGGATCAAACCACCGGAGGAACTTGACATATGTTGGACTCTTAAAATAAAAGAAAATTGATGTGTAAATAAACAAACATGATTTGTTACATATTTTTAGATCGGATCATACTTACAAGTGTAGGACAACCATAGAAACGAAGACAAGGATTCTGATTAGTCTGTGATGTTCTGATCACGGCTTCCAAACCACACGAATGACGAATCATTTTCCAAGGCTAGCTGTCACTATGTGTTTACAAGGGCAAATCAGCATTTTCGAACACATGACCTTAAAGAATAAAGACATGACTATGAACAACATAGGCCTAACTATTTGAGAAACCTGTGTAGTTAGTTTTGTTATACAAAGCTGCACATATTGCTAGTATATAATCATCTTTACATAAGTAAGCTTAATGGCATCGTCTCCATTATGGTTGCTAATTAAAGTTCAAACGTATTTGTGTTTTTGTTTTGGCATACATACATTGTGTATATGGGCAAGGGTAGAGACAGGAGGGGGGCACGGTGCCCCCTAGCAAAAAAAATTGTAGTGCAAAATTGAATGGATTTTGTAGTGGGTATCGGAATCACTACTCGGAAGCTACATGGGGAGTTTTAATGGGTTTGTAGCAAAGCTTACCGAAGATGAAAAAAAACCAAATAGCTCGTGAGTGAAGGATTTATTTACATATCTAGCTACAGTATTCAATTTTAGATTAATTGTAGGGTAAATTACACCGATGGTCCCTCTAGTCAGCCCCGTTTACCCGTTCAGTCTCCCGTTTTAAAAACGGTGAAAATAATCCCGGAAGTGGTCATTTTGGTGCGTGTTTGGTCCCAAAGGATGAACGGTCGTTAAGTCGCTTAATTAGTGATGAGTATTATGGTAATTTCGCATAAAAAATATGTTACTGCACCGTTGGTCCCTAACACTTGGTATTTTTTGGGTACACCTGTACACTTCCCATCACATCACTCATTAATTTTTTTACTATTCACTTCACTTACACATCTCATCTTTATCATTTTACAAGATTATTTCCGCCTAAATCAAATTCCTACTCTCGCAAAAATCACTCGCACAAGCATACCTACATTATTTTTCTGCGTTCAAGCCCTACATGCAATAGTGTGACCAAACGGGCTGGAAGCTCCACAGAAGAAAGTGGACGGGCACCACCGAGCAACTAATTGAAGATCTCGAATCGGCTTATGGTAATGATTTGAAGCCCTTTTGCTTAAAGTTTATTTTTTTTACAAATATAGTGTTCTTTACTTATTTTTATTGTCGATCTATGAAGTTAGGTTTTGATTTTGATTTTTAGATATTGCACCTAATATGTTTTCGATTCGAATACATCATGGTGGAAAATTTCGAAGGTATCCAGGCAGAATGTATGTCAATGGTCATGTCGACATATTTGATATGGTCGATATCGATCTGTTTACTGTTGTTGTGCTGAACATGATGGTTGTTCAATTAGGTTATACATGTGAATCTGAGCCCCTGTTTTATAATTATCTTAGACCACTCACTAGTCTAGATAAAAGGTTGTATGCTTTGGCATATGAGGAGGATGTCCGTTGCCTGGCTACCCTTGTTAGAAGTTTTAAGTTGATTGACGTCTATATAGAACATGGTGTTACGGATTTAGACTCTTACATTAGGCCACCACGGTTTAGGGCAACAATAGAAGAGATTACTGATGAGCCTGGTAGCATTGCACCAATTAAACATAGATCTGAAAAGATGTTGTTGTTGACATGGCATGATTCTAGTGAACCAACTAAGGAACCTGTTTGTGAGTCTGTCACACCTAGGTCTTTACCTGAACATGATTCTAGCACACCTTGTAAAGATTTTGTTTATGAGTCTGTTACACCTAGGTGTATGCCTCATTGTATGTGTTAACCCCTCCTTCTGATGAGTCTGTCATCACATATACATATTTAAGTGGTGTACAAGGAGTTAACACACAAGACCATGTTCTCCCAACAATACAGTAACAATTTATTGACATAAACCTGAGTTTTGTCTCACAATAAACAACTGCTAGTCAGGTTATAAATGATGTGATGAGGAAACTATCATTTGAGGAAACAAAATTGGATGGAGAGGCAGGCTTTGCTGATGTTGCGGAGAGTGGTGTAGAAAGTTCACTACTAGAAATTGGACTTTCAGTGACGGAATTTCCGACGGACAAATATCCGTCGCTAATATACCAACAACATTCCAACAGATCAGCAACAAATGTGCTTTTGCGACTGAGTTCCGACAGATTTCTAAGAGATATGGTTTCGTCGGAAATATGTCACTAATTCACATTACTTACCGTCAAATTTCCGACGCCGTACCGACGCCTATATTTATCTGTCACTATTCCATCGGAATTGTTTTAATTTATTGTTAACTTTTAATATTTTTTAAATCAGTCGGAAATCCGTCACAAAAAACTATTATTTCCGAGAGAATTCCGACGGAAATATAAAAAATGTGTTTTTTTCTTATTCCTTATTTCAATGTAATATTTGATATATTGACGATTTTTTAGGCAAATACACAAAAGTATTACAAGATGATCAAATTTTAAAACATAACACCTTATACATTTAGTCTATTTATTACTTTATATATAGCTTATCTAACACAATATTTAAAAATAATATAATGTATTTGCTTCACTGATAAAATACGCGCTTGATAATTTTAAATATTAAGCTTCGCACTAATTCAACCCATTTCATGATCAAACAAATAAGTTTTTAAAATCCATATTCTTCAAGCCAATATATAAGGGTGTTCTTCGGTATTAAAAGAAAAGTGTGTATGAATATTTACGAAGTATTTATTGTTATGTGAGTTCTTATATATGTATCATATGTCATTTAACATTAACCATAATTATGGTTAATTTTAGTAGGGGTGTTGATCGGTTTGGTTATCTGGTTGGTCGGTTAAAAAAATTCGGTCAAACTGAACCGAACCGAAAACCAAATTTGAATTCGGTTCAGTTTTTGGGTTGATCCGGATATGAAAATTAACACCCCAACTAATATAAATCTCTATGAAAAAACTTTTTACCAATAGGATATGGAATAGTCATGGGGAGCATAATCAAAATTCTTATAACTTTTTACCAATAGGATATGAAAAAACTTTTTACCCAACTAATATAAATTCTTATAACTTTTATTTTTCAAACATCACTTTTATTTTAAGTTCAAAACAAAACATCACTTTTATTTTTCCCGTAACATTCCCAATTCAAACCTTATTAAAAAATGAAATCACACACTGTTCACCCTTTCACTTCCCTCTAAAATCGCCGTTCGCCGTTGCCGTCAACCACATCGCCGTCCGCCGTTGCTGTCAACCACATCGTCGTCCGCCGTTGCCATCAACCACATCGCCGTCCGCCGTCCGCCATTGTGTCGTTAAGCTCATCAAGGTTTAATACTTTGCCCTAATTTTTGCTTATGTTTTTTGTTGATTGAGTGTTTCGTTGATTGTAGTACTAATTTTGCCCTAATTTTGTTTAATTTCATATTTGGCTGATTGGATGATGATTTAGCCCTAAAACTGTTATTGTTACTGTGTGTTAGATTTTATGTTAGGTTAGGTTTACTGATTTGTTAAGTTAGCTGTTGGATGACATAGTTTTATGCATTCAAAAGACGAGAGGATATGGAATAGTCATGGGGAGCTAGAGAGAATAGTCTAAGCTTCGCACTAATTCAACCCATTTCATGATCAAACAAACAAGTTTTTAAAATCCATATTCTTCAAGCCAATATATAAGGGTGTTCTTCGATATTAAAAAAATTCGGTCAAACTGAACCGAACCGAAAACCAAATTTGAATTCGGTTCGGTTTTCGGGTTGATCCGGATATGAAAATTAACACACTGTTCATATAAATCTCTATGAAAAAACTTTTTACCAATAAGATATGGAATAGTCATGGGGAGCATAATCAAAATTCTTATAACTTTTTACCCAACTAATATAAATTCTTATAACTTTTATTTTTAAGTTCAAAACAAAACATCACTTTTATTTTTCCCATAACATTCCCAATTCAAACCTTATTAAAAAATGAAATCACACACTGTTCACCCTTTCACTTCCCTCTAAAATCGCCGTCCGCCGTTGCCGTCAACCACATCGCCGTCCGCCATCCGCCGTCCGCCGTCCGCCATTGTGTCGTTAAGCTCATCAAGGTTTAATACTTTGCCCTAATTTTTGCTTATGTTTTTTGTTGATTGAGTGTTTCGTTGATTGTAGTACTAATTTTGCCCTAATTTTGTTTAATTTCATATTTGGCTGATTGGATGATGATTTAGCCCTAAAACTGTTATTGTTACTGTGTGTTAGATTTTATGTTAGGTTAGGTTTACTGATTTGTTAAGTTAGCTATTGGATGACATAGTTTTATTCATTCAAAAGACGAGAGGATATGGAATAGTCATGGGGAGCTAGAGAGAATAGTCTTGTAGAGAGAACGTGGTCGAGTCTGTTGTACCATACATCGAAAATGAGCAAATACATCGAAAATGAGAATAGTCTTATTGAGTAAAATTTAGCTATGGAAGATGTGTGATTGCTGAAGTAAAATTTAATTTATTTTGAGATGATTTATTGAATCTAGTTTGTGAGTCTTAGCATTTATTGAGTGACGGCATGCTGATTTGAATATGTAGTATGTGTATCTGAAGTTGTGCATTATCTGATGTGAAATTTGTTTAGTTGATATGCTTCAAATTATTATAGTTGATACTGCACTATCTTATGATCATACTGTTAATAGTTATGTACATAATAGTGATGTCGGCGAGTAAGGATAGAGGATGGATGTACAAAAGAAGAAACAATGAGGGTCATCTTTGTTCTTATTACCAATCAAAGGTGTCCGAGTTTCTCAATTTCGCATTTTCAATTAAAAAGGTGGTTGAAGTTAGAACTTTGGGGAGTAAAGTAGTGTTTCGTATTAAGTGTCCTTGTTCTATGTGCAAAATTAAGGTATTTAAAGAGAGACATGAGGTTGAGTATGATTTGTGGTCAAACGGGTTCATTCGTGGTTATACAACTTGGTATGCTCACGGTGAAAGAAAAAGTAAACCAAAAGAGATTGGGAAATGCTCTAAGTCAATGGAAGTTGACGATGTTGGAGGTTGCACACGCATGATTTTGGATATGTTAGAAGCTGACCATGAGCAAGCCCCAAATTTGCATTCAGAACCTTTGGAGGAACAATCCCCAAATTCTTATGCCAAGGAATATTATGATATGTTAGAAGCTGACGACGAGCCTTTGTATGAGGGGTGTCAAAAGTATTCGACACTTGAAGCCGCCACAAGGTTGTTAAATTGGAAGGCAGAATGCAATGTACCTGAGGCGACATATAATCGAGCACTTTCCATCTTTAAGGACATGTTACCTGGTGACAAACTGGTTGGGAACTTTTATGAGACAAAAAAGATTTTGAGAAAACTGAACCTTCCAAGAGAAAAGATTCATGCTTGCAAAAACCATTGCATGTTATTCTATGGAAAAGTTGATTCTCTCTTGTCTAAATGTAAAGTTTGCGGGCATTCTCGTTACAAGAATGGTGGAAGAAACAACGTCCCTAATTTGGTGCTTACATACTTTCCGATTGCTCCTAGACTTCAAAGAATGTACATGTCAAAAAAGATGTCCAAAGAGATGACTTGGCATCATGATCATAAAACAGACTCAAATAAGATGGTACATCCAAGTGATGGTAAGGCATGGAAGCATTTTGACTCGACCCATTATTCATCATTTTATAGAGAGATTCAAAATGTTCGTCTTGGGTTATGCACTGAAGGGTTCAATCCAAATAACTCGAATTCTAATTCATATTCGCTATGGCCCGTCTTTCTTACAATCTATAACTTACCTCCTTGGTTGTGCTTAAAGGACGAAAATGTTAAACTGAGTTTGGTTATTCCTGGAAAAAAGAACCCCGGTCAGAACATAGATGTGTTTTTACAGCCGTTGATTAAAGAGCTGAAGATGTTATGGAATTCTGGTGTTGAAACTTATGATGCTTATCGTAAAAACAATTTCCACTTGAAAGCGGCACTATTATGGACAGTTAGCGACTTCCCTGCTTATGCAATGCTGTCCGGATGGAGCACACACGGTAAGTTAGCATGTCCACATTGCATGAGTGATGTGGATTCGTTCCAGTTGCAAAATGGAGGGAAACCATGTTGGTTTGACTGTCACAGGAGATTTTTACCTTTAAAACACCCATATAGGCGTGATAGAAAAGGATTTCGGGCTAAAAAAAGTGCTTTAGCTGGTCCACCACCACAATTGACCGGTGATGAAATCTGGGAGCAAATTCGCTACCTTCCGACTGTTTATGAAGGCAAGCCATACAGACCACGAAATAAAAAAATTGATGGTTTTGGTCTAACTCATAATTGGGTCAAAAGAAGTATCTTCTGGGAGCTTCCATATTGGCACACTTTGTTGATTCGACACAATCTTGATTTAATGCATATTGAGAAGAATTTTTTTGAGAACTTATTTCATACCATCATGGGCACTTTGAAAACAAAAGATAACGTCAAGGCTAGGAAAGATGTAGAAATATATTGTGATCGACCCGAGTTGCATATTTTTAAGGTACATAATAAAGATATGAAACCAAAAGCTTCATACACTTTGTCGAAACCGCAACTACAGAATGTTTGTGAATGGATGAAAGAGATAAAGTTCCCTGATGGGTATGCATCAAACATAGGGGGCTGTGTAAATCTAGCGGATTATAGCTTTTATACTTTTAAAAGTCACGACTGTCATGTGTTTATGCAAAGATTGCTTTCGATTGCTTTTAGAGGGATGATACCGAATGCACTATGGGATGTCATAATAGAGTTATGTACATTTTTTCATGCAATATGCTCACGGGTTTTGCGCATTGAAGATTTAGAGAAACTACAAAAGAGTATAGTTGAAACTATTTGCAAATTGGAGAAAATCTTCCCACCCGGATTCTTTGACTCAATGGAACACCTTGTTATACATTTACCTAGAGAAGCTCTTCTTGGTGGTCCAAAGCAATATAGATGGATGTATATTTACGAGAGGTAATTAATTCTTTAACTCAAAACATACTTCTATTTACATAAAAAACTATATTTCAGTTATAACCATTTTATTTAAATTTCATACAGGAAGCTGGGTTCTTTGAAAAGAACAGTACAAAACAAAGCAAGGGTTGAGGGATCTATCGTTGAAAGTTATCTCATAAATGAACTCTTTGTGCATTGCTCCTTATATTTTGATCCAAGAATAGAAACACGTTTGAACCATGAGCCGCGAAATTTTGCTCCAGATATTCATTGTTCTTCTCAAGCAGATTCTCGATTAAACATATTCAAAGTTCCATCTCGCAGATTATTTGATACAGGAACTAAAAGAAATTTGACAAATGCGGAGAAGCATAAAGCACATATATATATCTTGCTTAATTGTGAAGATGTTCACCCTTTTTTAAGGTATGTCAAGTATTATGTTTATTGATATTATATCTTGCACATACATATATCTTGCTTAAAATGTATTAGTGTTTATTATGATTTCAATATCGTGTGGATAATTAGTGTTTTTTGTTAAGGACTTAAGATAAAAATATGCAAGTTTCCGGTGTGCATTGAGTTGAAAGTAGTAGAAAGATCACAAGTTGGATATAGTCTTGATGGCTTCTATAAAAGTAAATTAAATGAGACAAATTAGCTTTAGGTCTTTTAAGCCTAGGATTGAAAGAAAGTGTTATTTGCTCTAGTGGAGATGCAAACTTTACCCCAGAACATAGAATTCCTTGAAAACATGTTTAATTGCAGTGTGTCAACCCAACTCATTTTGAACGCATAAAACAAGCCTTTCAACCGTAGCCTGTTTTGATTGTTAATTACCCGCCCACCCATTCTGCCACCTTTGTGACTAGTGATTAGCTATGGACTACAAATGCATACCGGGGATAGGATGTGATTGACGAAGAGATCATTGGTGAAAGTAGAACTTTCTGAAGCAATAGGGATACATGAAAACAATGAGTTGTAGAGGAAGATAACCACATAAAGAGAACAAGTTTAGGTAGGCAACCAACCAAGTAAGTCTTGCAATCCTAAATTAGTCTAAGGGTCAAGCCTACTCTAACCATCCTTATTTATAGTTTACCAAAATGAGTTTACATGTTGCTTGAGTTATAAATTTGTATCCACATCAGGTTATGTGATTAAATGATCTTACAATATTTTAATAAAAAAGATGACATCTTTTTTACTTTCCGAGTGATCGATTGAACACTTTTGAGGTATTTTGGGTCGAGCTTCTTTGAAAGAACTTGTTGTAGCTGTCATCCAAAATTAGTTTGGTCTATTTGTGAATCAATGTGTGAAGGTTAAACCCTTTTTCTAACAGAAAAGCTCGGTCTTTTAGACTCTTAACTGATAAAACTAGTAAGAAAGTCAGTAATAAGTACGTGTATCACAACTTAATTCAAATAGGAAAATAGTGTTGAAACTTTATCAAAAGCATCGAGTTTTAGGGTAGGATTTAAGTTTTAAATTGGCGTGTGCTGATTAAGGTTTGTAGCAGACCATTCATTGAATGCTATTAGTTTCCTTGTAGTTATCACATCTCTCTAAATGGTTTTTTTTGTTTATTGTATAGATTGTTCGATAACTATATGATGCAAGAGGATCCTTACATTGATGAAGAAACACTTGATAGAGCTAGAGATGAGAAATTTGCTCAGTGGTTTAAGGAGCATATACAATCAAATGATGGAAATGAACACTTGAAAGTCTTAGCACGAGGACCAATGCGTTATGTCGAGTCTTATAATGGTTACTTTGTAAATGGTTATAAGTTCCACACCTTGAAACATGGTGATGGGCGGGTCACACACAATAGCGGGGTATGCGTGAAAGGTTCTACCTATAATGAGTTTGAATATGATTATTACGGACTGTTGGTTGATGTTTTGGAGGTAAACTACCGAGATAGTAATGGTCGATGTGTTGTAGTGTTGTTCAAGTGTGATTGGTTTGAACCTATTCAAGGGGTAAGGGTTAACCGTAAGCATAATTTGGTTGATGTCAAGTACAAGTCAAAGGGATGCCAAAATGACCCGTTTATTCTTGCATCACAAGCGGAACAAGTCTATTATGCACCATATCCGTCGATGACCAAGGATTTGAAAGATTGGTGGGCTGTTGTTAAAGCGGCAGCGAGAAGCATATATGAAGTAACACAATGCTCTAGTGAAGTAGTTGACGATAATGTGGATGTTGAAGACTTCTTTCAAGAGAACGAAATGCCAATATGTTCAAATACAGCAGATGCAAATAAGAATGATGAAACTATTTCTCTTGTCACTCAAGGAGAAATGGAAGAAGTCGGTGATTTAGACGTTGGCGATGCATATATGGAAGTTAGTGACATCAAGAACATCAACCTCTTCTAGTTCGTCGCACACGGGATCACAACCTAGCGAACAGGTTTGCTATATCTCTATTTTCTGTTTTCCGTTATGAGGTAGAAAACCTTGTTTCTGAGTTTTGAGATGTCCAGAAATAAGACATGATAAGATATCTTATTTGCAATTACTTTAAAGATATTAGGTTAGATAGAAGGGTCTAAACTCTAAAAGGAATTCCAGTTTTATCTTAAATTAGTACTTTGAAATAAGCGGTCACAATCTGAAAAATCCTTTGTTCTGAGCCCAGTTGCAAACCTTAGATGAACTATGTAAGGTACACTATATGGTCATAGTTAACCATTCTCAATTGAGAAGATACATATAGCATCTAAGAACCTTAGATGTACCCAACACGCCCAGGTCTGCTGTAATCTCAAAAGGTTACTCAGGGGTGGTAGGGGGTGTTTACTTGCATAGGAGCACGTAAAAGTATATGATAGATATTGCATAGGAGCACGTAAAAGTTTCATATTCTAGTCCTTAAACATCAACTATTAGACCATCGTCAGGTATTCACGTTAATTGGTCCTTAAGACTGCTTTTATGTAATTGGTCCTTAAGACTGCTTTTGGACTCTGACAAAGTCAGGTACTCACGTTAGTATCAAGACTGTTTTTTTATGTTAGATACCTACTACTGCTTTTGGGTGACAAATAACCAGTACTTGATCACATATGACTTGGGCTATAATTTATATAGTCGCCAATCTTCCAATATTTTGGCTAGTGTCTTGGCTCTGTTGTATATGCCATTAGACGACTCTTATACATCATCTGTTCTCCTGCAAGTGCATTCATCATGGAAATGTTTTATCAGCTTATGAGTTCTAGATTTGGGAAACAACGGATTCGCGATAGCATTGCTAGTTTCCTGTATTAGTTTCCTGATTTAGGGAAACAACAGTTCCAATATTTTTGTCAACAGTTCAAATATTTTGTTGATAACATAGAATGTTAGACTTTTTGTATAACATAATAGCAGTAGCACGTGTGCCTTAACATATTAGCAAGTGTTAAGCTTTCTGATGTGATGACTTGATAAAATGTAGGTGCAAAACTTGGAAGAGATGGTAAGACAGTTGCAAGAGGAATAACGCATACGAGAAAGCATGATAGGAAATAGAGAAGCATAGTGCACGTGCACGAAAAATGGAAAGCCAATTGCAAGAACATTTGCGACCATGGGAAATGGAGCTGATATTGCTCGTGTAAAGAGGCTTGAGAGAGGGAGTGGCAATGAAAGATGGACGATATTAACTTGATGCTAAAGAAAATTAAGACCCAGTCTCACCTGTGTGTGTGTTGGATAATTGGATAACCGCAAATGCATTAATCTGAGTGCGACCGGATTCTAGCAAATGCACAACTCAAACTTGGCTGTTTTAAATTCTTTTCATGTTCTAAACCTGGATTTCTTTAAAGTTTATGTGAATCTGGATTCATGTTCTAAACTTGCCATCAATGTAAATGTTATATTATGAATTATCAATTTGAGCTTTGTTTAGATAATTGGCTTTTATTTATAGTTATTTATGCTTTATTAATTAGGATTACATAAATTATCAGTTTGAGCTATTAGGGTTACATAAATTTAAGTCCTTGTCCAGTTATTAAGCCAATTTGTGATGAAATTCCGACAGCTTTATTATGTACAGTTTCCGACTGACTTCCGACAGAAACACCACCTACAGACTTCCGACGCATACTTTTTGTCGCTGTTTTCGACAGACTTCCAACAGATATGAATTACCGACCAAGAATCACAGACGCCCTTTTGCGTCACAAATCCGTTGGAAACTATCAATAGTGACGGATTTCCGACAGAAAAGGTCGTCGCTAAAGCCCTGTAATGTAGTAGTGTTGGCGTTAAAAAAACAAAAACAAAAATTAGGATTAATATTTAAATGTTCCATATACAAAACAAATACAAGGTGTTTTTTATGTCACTGAGCTCGAATCACTAACAACTAACTTGGCGTTAAAAAAATAAAAACAAAAATCAGGATTAATATTTGATTGTTCCATATACAAAACAAATACAAGGTGTTTTCTATATACAAAACAAATATAAGGTGTTTTCTATATTTTTTCCTCCTAGTAGAAACCAGTTTCATTTATAATGATTTGAGACTTTGAGTAGGCGTAGATGAAGCTTTCAAGAGCTCAAAAAATGCTTGTCATTCGGAACTTTTGTGTAATCAGTAATAATTGTTACTAGTTTTAATGTTTATTTCTTATCTTTGTTACTGTACATTTTTACTGTTACTGTACATTGTTACTGTATATTTTTCTCTAGTAAATTTTTGGCCTCCCGAAACCAGACGATCAAGCTCCGCCACTGCTAACGCATACACGGTTAGTGAGACAAGAAAGAACGCTTGGAAGTTTATTACTAACGTGACTCAGATCCGTTTACATGTTAAAAAAAAAAGTTCCGTTTACAAACGTAAGAATAAAGAATATAAAGTCACCCAGTAAGGTCAGCTGTCAAGGTCGATTCACTTAAGGTTTCAACTCTGCGCCTTCTGCGGTGGCTTTGCTTTAATGAAAGTACAAATAATACTTTGAATTGAAACATGCATTACAACTTAAAGAAGGCAGGAATTTGTGACATAACCGTGCCAACCTAACAAGATCTCTTTCTGTTTAAACTTTTAATTCATTTTATCGTATGGAATTTACATTTAATTAGGACGGTTTTAATTAATAATCAGTATAGTTCTTGCATTGCGAAGTCACAGCATAACTAAAAGAATTAGCAATACTAACAGATTTTACACTATTTTTGTCTACTGAAAAGTTATAAAAAAGGAAACAAATGTTATGCTACACTTCAAAATACAAATCAATACTTTAGAGAGTAAAACATAGCAATTTGATCTTAACATTCAAAATGTTACAAATGGAGAATATGTACCCAAAAATATTATAATTTGGGCTTATGGTAGAGTAAGTATTATTCCTATGCATTTTTCCCTATGACCACTATATCATATATTTTGTCAAATAGTAATTAAATGCAACATATCAGTTTGAAAGAGCATGTCATTTTTACATTACTTGCATAGTTGGATTTGTAGAGAGATTTGTTGCGTTCACTCTTTTAATGTTTTATTTCTCTAAGGCATAACAGAAGTTATTGTAATGATAATATTGAAAATGAGTTTCAACCCAAATTGCATTACTTGAATGGTTGGTTTAATAAAACAATACTTGTGTATACTCCATCATTTCTTCTATTTTATAAGGCAAGATTAAATCTGTATTAAGATTGAAAATGAACTGCGTACACAGTGACATCAAATATGACTCATACGGCTTACCTGTGACTCGTCATCGTAAAATAGGATTAAAATGTCCTCTGGTCTAAAAATAGAACATTTAAAAACAAACAAGCCACATGCCATCTTCAACCGAAAACCATCCCACCTTATTCAACCTTTAGCAGCGCAAACGGAAAGCAACGGTGCCCATACCTTATTACTTTGAGTGGATCAGAAAACTAGCGACGGAACCAGGGTGGGTCCCGGGAAACCTATGGATATTTGTGGCGTAGTGTTAATTTTGTTAAAAAAAACCTTGATTTTTCTTAAATGCACCCGATCGCTAAAAAGTATTTTTATAATATTGTTTAGTTTATTTTTAAGTACACGTGATCATTTTGTGTCATAGTTTTGTCCCTAAAAAAATGATTAGAAATGTGTCCTAAAAAATTAATAGAAATGATGTCACTACAACTCACCGAATACAACTTATAATATAATAAAAGAATGACATAGATAATTAAGAGTTTATCAATCAAATTAATCTTATGAATTAAAAAGTAGGACCAATCCAGAATGGCATATTTTGTGCCCACGTAGGCAAATCTTGCATTCATATTGACAATAAAAAGTCAAATATTGAATTACATTTTTGTCAAGATTAAAAAATTTTGGTGGAGAATTTTGATGTAAAAAAAAACACATAAAAATATATGTGTCAAATTTATGAAAACAAAAACTGAAAAAAAAGTAAGGATTTTAAAACACTTTAAGTGGATTAATTTTAATTTTAAAATAATATATGGAGTTAAGTGTAAATTTATAAATTAACAAATATATTATAACTAAAACAAAATACAATGAAACCCTTTAGCACTTTATACCGCTAGAACTATATAATTTTAAAATACAACAAACGCGCAAAATACTAAAGCATCTTAACTCCAAAACAAAGATTTTAACCATTATTTAATCACAATCACAAAATCTACCCCAAGAGAAGACTGTTTTAGTGAATTTTTCATTATCGGTATAAAATCATGTTGTACAACGAAATAGAAAAACTTCGAAGCACATAAATTATCGTATAATAAAGAAAAAGATTTTTCTAGCCTATTCATTATGGGTTAGAAAGAAATTACATTTTCTTTTCCATTTTTTTTTTTGGTTTAATACTACTAAAATTATAACTAAGAAATTTCTTAAAAATATATATATCATTGACCATATTTTCTAAAGTGGAAGACAAGGTTTCGAATATAACGAGGAAAGAAAATTAATTCCCTTTTGTTTTCAGAGGATCACCAATCAAGCGACTTCGTGCTATCCTAAAAGGTAGTTTATTCCTAAGGATTAGTTGGCTCACAATATCAAGTCAAAAAACAGGTAAATAAAAAAAATTATTACAAATTATCTTACTAACGTAATTTATTAATGAAAAGATTTAATAAAAATTATTCACTTCATATATTCCAATAATACTCTATACATAACTTATGTTTATTTTTAAGTACACGTGATCATTTTGTGTCATAGTTTTGTCCCTAAAAAAATGATTAGAAATGTGCCACTCACGAATACATGGAGTAGATGATATCTACATTAGTTGGAAATACGCCAATTGTTTTATTTTGTTAATAACAGTTAGACAAAATCTGTTACTGCTCTCGTTTTATTTTAACTGTTCACATTGAGTATTATTTATGTTTGTTGCAAATTTGGTGTTCAATTTCAATATCTGAAGTAATATATTGCTTACTTATGCATTTTGGAGAACACATCGGTGTTCATTATTTTACCTTTCATTTGATGAAAAAACGTTACCGTTCATATCTTTTATATAACAAGAGAAAAATTTGTGATAATCCATTCTTTTATTGACTAATAAGAGAGCTCAATTGCAAAATTGAGCCCTCCTATCAACTGATTGAAGTCAAAATTTAATTAATTTTAGTTAAACTATTGATAAATTCGGTAGAATATTTTGGTGGAGAAAAAAAATGAAAATACGTATGGTTTTGTGAGCTCATTTTTTTTTATTTCAGACTTAACTGTAAATAAACGTTATATTTAATTGGTTTATAAAATTTACCTTCAAACCTTAAACTTTTAAAAAATAGGTTAATCTTAAATTTAATTTTATAGACTTTAACACTTTACCCAAAAAAAAAGTTATAGACTTTAGTGTAAAATCGTCAATTTTCATAATTTTATAAAATTCATATACTTTACGGAAACCTATCACCGTTAAACATTTTCAAAAACTGTTATTATTATTATTATTATTTATTATTATTATTATTATTATTATTGTTAAATTGATCGTAATAGTAGAAACACCGCCAACGCATGACTGCATTATTGAGTATATGCACGAGATTAAATATAACAAATATAAACATTCATATTTAATGAATTTTTAATTATGTTAAAGTGTCAAATTAAACAACTCAAACAATGAGATATGATTATTAAACAAATTTGATCATTTTTAAACTTCAAATATAGTTGAAATATTAATATTAGTTATAGTCATTGTCCGAACATAATTCGTGTTTATTAACGCGTGCGTACGGGGTCAAAAACTATAACACGGATAACGATAAATGTAATTGTAATACCAAAAAATTGTAGATCATTAGATTATAAGTATCAAAATGAAAGCACAACTTATAAATACGCACCAAACAAATTTGGTTAAAATAGTAATTATTAGTAGTAACATATAGTTTAAATCTTGTGCGTTTAATATTGCATTTACAAAACATGAAACACTGTCAAATTCTTATATACCCGTATATTAAATCAAAATTTTATATTAAATTAGATTTATTTGTAAACACACGGCTCGTGCATATACGGTGAATATGACTTAATATACAAATATAGGTCGACAATGTTGTGTGAGAAGCTTTTCAACCAAATAATTGTTAATTGCGGATTCAAGTTCTGTTCAAGACATGTGAGATGATTTGTGGTATAAATATTGTGATATAATTAAAATTATCGTTAAAAAAACTTTAGCGGCTAATATGCTAACAACACGTACCAGTCCTTAAGTCAATTCTTTTCACATTTCTTGGGAATAAGATACGTCTAGTATGCTTCACTTATACAATACTTGATATGATGTATGCATATATCTCTCTCTTTATCTCTACTTTAGACTTTGTCATTTTATTAATTTTGTTTTCTGAATAATCATATTTTAAACTTTTGCCCACTTAATCATAAGTTTGATGTCATTAGTCATATTTTAAGGTATAAATCTATGATTTTCTCAAGTTTAACTTTGTTTTATGTAAAACTTAATTAAAAACATAGATGTATTCATTAAACAACTCCCATGGGGTGTTGTTAGCAAATGCCTACTAATAATAAGTTAAAAATGTTTATGTCAAGTGACATACAACGAAACTTTTTGTCAAGTGAATAGGTAATAACGTGTGAATCATAAATTCATCATTGTCAAACTCGCCATAAAGACGGCTTTTGCAGCACGTACGTCCAGCGATTTCAACAACAATAGATTACTTATTTTTGGAAAAACCAATGAGTTTGATCTTTCTATAAATACATAAACGAGTCTCGATCATATTATCTTCAAAAAACGTCTTAGAATCAAATATCTAATAAAATGTCAATGGCATCTCCATTATGGCTGCTCTTTTTGCTGACCGTCACGTATTCTATCATCTTTAGCGACACTCTAGCGGCTGACTCTGATGCTCTCAAGGCATTTCTTTACTCTTAACGTGATATACATACATTTTACATTTCAAGATATACTAGCTAGTTGCTTTAATAAAACTAATATATTTCTTTTAATCGCTAGATCTTTCATTCAACTAACAGTAAATTGCTTAATAGTTGGGTGGCCTTTCGATATATAATCCCAACTTTTATTGTATTTGCAGACGTATATTGTTTACATGGGTGACCTTCCAAAGAGTGGAAATTTGGTGGCATCAATTCACACCAACATGCTACAAACAGTTATTGGCAGGTTAATTATTTTTCATTTCCTGACCACTAGTTTGTCGTCACAAAAATCCGTCTTATTATATCATGTGCAGTGGAAGTATTTTGTTAATCTCCTTTTTGTATTTTGAGCAGCCGGGCATCCAAATCTTTACTTCGTAGCTACAAGAGGAGCTTTAACGGCTTCGTCGCCAAACTAACAGAAGATGAAAAAAACCATATTGCTCGTGAGTGAATCTCTAAATATTTAGGATGAATTTAGAAAATTGCATATACATCGACACAAATGCCTCCTGATTTCACTTAAACACAAAATATGAATTGTGACATATATAACATAGGAAATCTTGGTAACATAGTACGAGTTTGCTAGGAAGCCTATTTTATACGATTTTTGAATTATTGGCAGTATCACGAATTACATAAAGAAATATGAAATCAATAACGATTGTTATTTATAGAAGCTTATCAGTCATATAATATGACTTAACTCGTTTGCATGTAGAAATGCATGGGGTTGTGTCTATATTCCCAAACGAAAAGAAGCAATTACACACAACAAGGTCATGGGATTTCACGGGCTTCCCTCAAGATGTCAAAAGAGCAACCCTGGAAAGTGACGTCATCGTCGGCATGCTAGACACTGGTGCCTGGCCTGAAGCCGAAAGTTTCAACGACGACGGACTTAGTCCCCCGCCAAAAAGATGGAAAGGCTCTTGTGATTCCACCAATTTCACATGCAACAAGTAATGAATAGACTCACTTTCACGATTCTCGCTAAACTTTTTATTCAAAAAATATTATTTACTGCACAGGATTTTAATTGCAAATTATGCCATAATATTGTGATTTTAATGTAGGTTTTATGTGAAACTAAAAATATTTAATTGTCGAGATATTAACATTTGATATCTTTTCAGCAAACTAATAGGAGCAAAATTCTACAACATCGATGCCACAGGAGACGAGGAGCTGTCAGCAAGGGACACTGAAGGACATGGCACACACACTGCATCCACCGTGGCTGGACGTGCAGTTAGCAACGCAAGTTTATTAGGTCTAGCTAACGGGACGGCTAGAGGCGGTGTTCCTTCTGCACGTATTGCAGTGTATAAGATCTGTTTTGAGGGGGCTTGTTCATATGCCGATATCTTGGCGGCTTTTGATGATGCAATTGCTGATGGAGTCGATATCATTAATCTTTCAGTTGGTGGCTCTTTTCCTCTAGATTATTTTGATGATCCTATCGCTATCGGAGCTTTTCATTCAATGAAGAATAACATTTTGGTATGCAATTCGGGTGGAAACGACGGTCCTTTTCCTGGATCAATTAGTAATATTTCACCTTGGTCGTTATCAGTTGCGGCTAGCTCCATTGATCGCAAGTTTCTAACTCAGCTTGTGTTGGGTGACAATATAACTTACCAGGTGAGAAATTATATTCTTGTGATTTTAAGATATTATGAAGAATGGTTTTTTAACTGAAACTTGTGTAGGGACCATCGATAAACACATTCGATGGTGCTGTTCATCCGATAGTTTATGGTGGATCAGTGCCAAATACAAAGAAAGGATTTACATCAGATAGTTCAAGGTGTAACTGAAAAATCTCTTTAAAATCATACAATTATGTCGCTAGATACATATATTTCGTGACAAGTTTCTTTGAGACATAAAATTACTTAAAAGTTATAACAGTCGTTTATATTCAACAACAAATTGCAGATTCTGCGAACCAGATTCTCTGGACCCAACTTTGGTAAAAAATAAAATTGTGGTATGCGAGGATTTTGATGGACCAGCGAATGCATTACTATCGGGTGCAAGTGGTTCAGTGATTGAAGGTGATCTTGAAAATCTTGATTCGGCTTTCAGTTTTCCTATTGCAGCCACATATTTGAACAGCAAAGATGGCAATGCAGTTCTTAGTTACATCAACTCGACATCGTAAGTCTAGCATACACATTGCTTATATGTACTGTAAATTTCTAAGTCAAATTATAATATTTCATACATCATAATCTGAACCTAATTGTGGTGATTGTGATTTATAGAACTCCCACTGCGAGCATTCTAAAAAGTATTGAACCTATAGATAAAACAGCTCCAACTGTAGTTTCTTTCTCATCAAGGGGCCCTAACCAAATCACACTCGACATTCTCAAGGTATGTTTTACGAGTCCCATTTATATGGCGCAAGATCATATATATATGTATTTCACCTTAATTACATTAACCTTATATTCTTGTTGTAGCCTGATTTAACCGCACCTGGAGTGGACATTTTAGCCGCATGGTCACAAGGTACAACTGTCACCGGAGAAGAAGGAGATACGCGTGTTGTCCAATACAACATTATCTCTGGAACCTCCATGTCCTGCCCTCACGCCACCGGTGCCGCTGCTTATGTCAAGTCATTTCACCCCGATTGGTCCCCTGCTGCAATAAAATCAGCCCTTATGACTACAGCTGCACCAATGAGTTCAGCCAAAAACCCAGACGCTGAATTTGCGTATGGTTCAGGACATATCAACCCCTTAAAGGCCAAGGACCCTGGTTTGGTATATGATGCTGGAGAATCAGATTTCGTGTCGTTTTTATGTGGTCAAGGTTATAATACGACGACTTTGAAACTGATCACTAGTGATGGAAGTACTTGTTCAGCAGCTAATAATGCAACCGTTTGGGACCTAAACTATCCTTCCTTTGCTCTATCGGGTAAACAATCAGGTAGCGTTGTTAGAACGTTTAATAGGACAGTTACTAACGTTGGTGCAGCAGAGTCCACGTACAAGGTTGACGTTATTACGCCATCGGGGCTCGTGGTGAAGGTTAACCCGAATAGTCTAGCGTTCAAAGCAGTCGGGGAGAAACAATCTTTTGTGTTGACGGTTAGTGCGACAATAGGATCAAAGATGCTTTCGGGTTCTTTGGTTTGGAGCGACGGGGTTCACAATGTTACCAGCCCAATTGTTGCGTTTCCTTCCTAGAATGTAAATATGTTATCATTTCATTTGTATTTATTTGGGTCGTATAACTAGTTCCGGATGACACTGGGTCAGCTGACGCCTTTTTCTTCTTCCATTTTTTATACTATTCATGATGCTGTATTACAAAGATCATCATCAATGAAGCAAATAATTCTTCGTTCAATGTGAATTTTTAATTAACAAGTGCAATGTTAAAAGAATATTTAGCTTTCTATCGTCGAGTGAAAACATATGTTCATTGTTCAAAGAGTCATGGCGAAGAAAAGTCCAACACTCGAACCTCAGCAACCATTGTTCTTTCTTCTGCCATATATAAGTTTATTATGGGTAAAATTTTATATTCTAAATAGGTTAATTTTGCCATCATCGCTAGATTCATAGAGCAAAACTCATATAATATGATTCAAAACGTTAACATGTTATTTTTTCAGATAAATCGTTGATGTTTACAACACATATTTAAATTTGGTACACTATGTGTACGTTAAATTTTAGCACGAGTATAACTTGGTTGTTGATACTACATGTTTTGCAGCGTGCAAAATTTCTATGAATACCGTTAATTACAAAACAGATAAATTGCATGTGTCGTCCTAAGGTCATATTTAAACTTCACGTATCGTTTTTAGGTCTAAAAATTGTATCATTGGGTAGTCCCCAACGTTTTTATTATTTTATCCTGATGGCTTATTGCACCATTAAAATGACCAGTTTAGCCTTCTTGGTTCAAAGAAATTTGTCGTTTAACGACACATATATATAAAGCGTGTCACTAAAGAAATAAAGGGTCACTAAAGGTTGAAATGTGTTACTAAAATTTTCTTATGTTTCTCCTGCACTTAAACCTGTTTATATGTTACATTGACACAAAAGAAGATGCGGATAATTTTTTATTTTTTATTTTCCTTTTAAACCTCAACAAGTTTTTGAATACGATGTTTTGAAGCCCGCGCAACATTAATATTTCTTTAAACTAACACAAATAATAAGTTGAGAGAATCACTTTTAATTAAAAAATGTTTATTGATATCAAGTATCACTACTAGAAAATGGACTTTCAGCGACAGATTTTTCCGACGGATATATTCCGTCGCTAATTACCGACAATATTCCGACAGATTTCTGATAACTGTGCTTTTCCGACAGATTTCCGAGAGATACTACTGTTGTCGGAAATCCGTCTCTAATTTACATAACTACCGACTATTTTCCGACGACATTCTGA